>JAWPHD010004949.1:0-174526 GCA_037043455.1 Cyrtodaria siliqua
TATTGGTGTTTGTGAGGTTAGAGTGGTTGTGTGGGGATGATTGGGGTAGAGGGGAGGAGGGGATAGTTTATGGGGGATAGTTTGGATGTTTATGGTGTATTAATATTTGGGGATATGGGGGAGGGATGGGAGGAGTTGGGAGGGATGAGTTGAGTTATAGTGTGGGGGAGATAAGGATTATTGTTTTTTTGTGAATGATTGGTGGTTTTGTGAGATTTAAGTTTTATATGAATGTGGGGGGGTGGGGGGTTTTGTTGAGTATGATATGATTTGTTGTGTTAGGGGGTGTGTTAGGTTGTGGTTGTAGGGATTGTTAGTTTTATTTTGTGGGGGTGGGGGAGGGGATGTTTTATGGGGTTGATTAGATTGTGTATGGATTTAATGTTATGGTAGAGAAGGGGTGGTTGTAGGGGAGGTTTGGGATAAATAAGTGGGGAATGTGTGGGATAGTGGTTAAGGGGTAGATTTGGGTGGTGGATTTGTGAGTGGAGTGAGGATTTATATGATGGGTATTGTTATTGTGGGAAGGTATAGATTGTGAGGTTTATTAGGGTTTTTGAGGATTGGGATGGTTTATTGTGGTGATTGTTATGTGTTGTGTATGGGTGTGGTATGAATGTATTAAGGGGGGTTGGAGGGGAGATAGTGGGTAGGGGGAATTGGAGGGGGTGGGTGTAGTGGGGAGGAGGGATTTAATTTAAGAGTTGGTAGGTGGTTTTTAGGGGATGGGTAAGAAGTTGATGGGATTGTTGGGATGGTGGTGATATGTTGAGGATTAGGTTAGAGGGTTGTTGGTAGTGATAGGTGTGGGATGAGGGTTTGGTGGGGTGTAAGGGATTGTGTTTGATGAGTGGGGGGGGGTAGTGGGTGTATGTTATGTTGTAGTGTTTGGGGGGTTAGGGGTAAGATGGGTTTAGATGTAATGTTTAGGGGGTGGTTTAGATGATAATAGGGTTTAGGGGGTTGGTTTAGGGGTTGGAGAGGATGGGGGTTTGTATGGGGAGTGTGTGGGGGAGGATGGTTTTGGGGAGGGTTTAGGGGGGGGTATGTTGGAGGGGTGTTTGGTGTTATTTTTGTATTTTTGTTGGTGGATAATGTTGGGGGTTTTGGTGTTTTTTGTTGGGGTTTGAATGATGATGGGTTTGAGGAATTTTTGTTGTTATTGAATGGTTTGTGAGTTTTTTGTATGTGTTGAGTTGTTGATAGAGTTTTGGGATGTATTGTTTAGTTATGTGTTTTTAGTATTGTTATAGATAGTTGGTTTTAATTGAGTTGTTTTTTAGATTTGTGAACTTAATATTTTTATATTGAGTCAAATTTATGATTGTAATTGTTTTTGTGTATTTTGTAAGTTTGTTGATTTGTTTAACTTTCTAAGCATAATGTAGTTTAACATATATAAAAACAAACTGTGCAATAAAAATGTTAGGTCCCTACGCTTGTTTAGAAAATGTTTTTGAAACCCTACCGCTATGCTAAAAGGCCAAGTTTTGTATGAAATTATATAGAAATGGTATATTTTTCTTTTTATTATGTTCCTAATAACACAATATGTTCAAACTTCCTAGGCACTTATTTGAACATATAGTTGACAATATATGCAATTAAAATTATAGGTCACCATGCATATTAAGATTTAATATTGGTCTTTGGAACCCTACCATTATGCTTAATTTTTTAAATTTTGTTTGAATGTTTACAAAATACCATATTTTTCCTATTTTTATGTATGTTTCTAATAATAGGCATTTATATAAATAAAGACAATAAAAAAAAAAAAAATTAAAAAAAAAAAAAAGACAATAAATACAATTAGACATCAAGAGCATCATTCTTGTTCATTTTTAAGAAAATGAATCCAATAGTTTTAGAAAAGAAGTCACCCAAAATGTTGGGCATGAAAAACTACAGAAAATGCCTTAAAGTTTAATTATACACCCTACATATCAAATTTAACCAACATAGTCATTTTGCATTTGTACCGTCAGTCTGTATTAGAAAGATTAAACAAAGAATTATAAAAAGATCGGACAGGGAAAGTAGCATTCAAGGAGCACAGTCAACCACAAAACACACATGAAAAACGACAAACACGAATGGCAATGTTAATAAGCAATAGAGGCATATGACAGTCACAAACACGAAAAGGGTTGACAATAAGGGCTACCGCCTTGGAACGGTCAGTAGCAAAAAGGCCACTGGGAGTTTTAAACCGGTTCTAGGGTGCACCAAACCTCACACTTACCCTACTGTCATCCCATTAAACAAGACAAATAAAGAAATCCCCGCCATGATCTAATATCTAACCAACAAGGCAGCATCAATAGGCAATATAAGTAAAACACAAACATGCTCGTGTAAATATAATACAAAAAAACAATAGCCTAGAAAGCCTAGAAAGCCACAATGAAGGTACTCAATGACTTGGCAGAAGCCAGAGCAACACGAGAATAAACCATTAAGGGCACGACAAGAAAGATCATAGACAAACATCAAACGCCACCGTCCCAATGGGCTTTAGGTAGGCGTCATCATAGGGTCTACATAGGGTCCACAGCCTGTTTTAAATCGAGCATAAAACATGCAAAAATAGAGCGGTTTTTACGCCGATACTTTCAATTCAGTCAATTTTGAAATGCTATCGTGATTATGTATCAAGCTAATGCCATGATATATATGTATTGTACGCCACCGTCCCACTGGGCTTTAGGTAGGCGTCATCATAGCGTCCACAGCCTGTCCGGTCATCGTACAATTAAAGAGGAAAGCATAGTGGCGAACTGTAAAAGGGTCCACCACCGATCATGCAGTACGTTGCAAAATGATAGGGTCATAACCTCTTTTGATAAAAAATTTAACAAGTTTAACAAAGATAGTATGAAAGTGATCATGACCAAGAATCTTACTAAGTTAATAAATCACATCACCATAGAAGTCAGGTTGTGATAGTTCTTGTCGCAGAAGAGTCCTTAAATTACTTTTATATTTGGAAAGAAGATCAGGCTTACGATAATACAACTTTGCAAAGGTTTTACGAAGTTTATGGTAACGGTAACCCTGAGTGAGTAGCTTTTTAGTTATACAAAGAATACGAATATTAAAGTCCTCAACTCGAGTACAAGCTCTTGAAAAACGAATAAGTTAAGACACATACACCCCATAAGAAGTTGCTCGGGGAACATCCCCATCCAAGTGGGGGTAATTAACAATGTCAAAATTAAAATCATCTCTCTTGTCATAGATTTTGCTAATTATTTCAACAAGTCTATATAATTATATATACTAAGCAAAATAAACTTAGCACACACATGTGATAACCGTACACGAGATGCCAAATATTAAGTTTGTCCAAAGCAATACGTTTGTATTACGAAATAAAAGAGAATGAAAGTGGAAACCGCCGAAAGTTTTTAATATGTGGTAGTTTTTTCTGATACTTAGAAAATATTAAAATAAAACTATCTTTTTTTTTTGCTGTTGTTGAAAAGTACATCATTACCTAGCATTTCTAATAGCTTCAAACAATTATCGAAATGTTTATATGTTTGATCTACGAGTATGTCCATAACATGTCGTTTAAAACTGTTTTTGTTCAGTATTTGTATGTTTAGTAGTATCACTGTCTTCCTCTACTTCAATGCCTTAAATACACAAAAAAATGGTTAAATTACTAGATACTGAACGCACTTAGGGATAAAGCAAAGCTGACATGAATGTCCAAGAATGTCTATCTGACAGGAATGTCCACGAATGTCTGTGTCTACAGCTATGACAAGTTGACGTATTGTTTATAATTTCCCGTTATGCAAGAACGATTCAGAATGCGTGTTGCTATCTTACAGAATTATTAACTCTGACCTAAAGTTTAAATTCATATTTATTTATACAATTCATTAAATAACATGATGTTAACTTTGTGCAATACTTTTTGTTCTTATCTGCTATACAGTTTACAGATGCGCCCTAGTAACCCGTTTATTACAGATTCAGGTTTTAGCTTTATATTATATGGAATTCATTTAAGCAAAATCCATTTCGACGTACATCATAAATCAACTGTCGCAATTTTAAACAACTTGAACGTTAAACAATGTGGAACTGGCAACTCAATATTTGTTTAATTCCCTTACTTACAATTTTTTATATATATTTTCACTTTCTGTTGTCATGTACCGTAGTAAAAATTACAAACTGTGTCTCAATAAAAACGGTCCAGCGTACAGGGAACACTATCGGTGATGACATTTTGATATTTTCAGGTTTTAAACATATTTTGTGTTGATGATCACCCTGTAATATTGGTAATATAAAAAAACAATCAAACGAAGACGAATACATCTGTTATTTACTGTTACAAGCTGAAGAAAAAGACACGAGGCATACAATATAAAACTGAGGAATGCCAGTTGCTCCCTACTTTAATGCAATATATTAAGGAAATAAAATACCGGCGTGAAGACAAAACGTCAAGAAAATATACAGCGTTATTCCAATTTACATGCGAACGTGAAAATTCATAGTTTTTTATGTATCTTCATCGCTTGTCTCCATTTATATTATTTTCTAGATGCATGTATTGGCTCTTAACAAACGCGCGTGTTTATTATGTGAAGGCCTTTTATTTTCTCAAAGAGCATGTGGCTAATAGTGTTAAGGATATACACATCGTGATTTTGCGATATCTTTTAAACCATGGGCGGATTTGGATTTTCTTTTCACAAACATTCTTATAACATCAAGACTCCGAGGTTCCTGTCGCCAAGTCACACTTAAAGTTCTAATTTCAAAGATGAGTATCTTCACTGTATCTTTTAAACAAGTGGCCAAATTAATAATTTAATAAGTTATCATGTTTTTTTATGAGTTTATTATTTTTTGAGCTTTCTGAGTAGCATAGTACACTCTTTTTAATACTTCATTCCTGTCGCCATTTATTCTGGTGTTTGTATCTAGACTGGTAGTTTTTAGTTTCATAATGGTTTTAACATATTTTATTTCAACATGTTTACAACATATATATACTGAAAAAAAAAGAATATTTTACAGCATGTATGTTACAATGCAATATTCAAAGCAACATATGCAAATGGATAGAACTACAAGTCATTCCAATATTAGTTACAGTTCTCTCCATAATTACAGTTCTCTCCATATTTATAGTTCTCTCCATAGTTAGCTCTCTCCATCACTGTTAGTGTTAACCCTGCTATAATGTTGACAGTATTTAATGTTTTGTACTCCAAAGTTATTGTGACCAACGTCAAGGTAACAACCAAGTTCTTGTCACCAACGTCAAGGTAACAACTGGCTTTCAAAGTAATAGGTATTAAGTGTATTTGCCATATATGATCGAGTCCAGTGTACAGATGTTGATATCATTTTGCAAAAAAACATAAAATCACATCCAGGGTGGATGTGGAGTGGCGGGGGTGCATTCCACAGAATATTTGAAAATGATTGTACATGTACCATTCATTTCCACTTTTGTAAGTCCTTAGTGTATTGTTTGTTTGTATATCATAGTGTGGTGTGTGTGTGTGTGTGTGTGTGTGTGTGTGTGTGTTTCCTGATGCTGGCTGTATATTAAGAAGAAAGGACTAGGTATAAGTGTATGTAGTTTGTTGTTGTTGTTGTAGCAGTGTTTGGATCCTGTCTGCTCAATTGTAACTTAAAAGTTCTAAATATATGCATTTATATATGCATAACATAATGTAAAAGAGTATGATAATTGATTAGACGAGCCGTAAAGTCGGCAATCCGCAGACTTCAGACTATACACTTTTTCTATTGTCAATTTTGAAGTCGTATTTGTTGTATTGAAAATCGGTGTCTTGCTGTGGCTTTGGAAAAGGCCGAAAACGATTAATACGAAATATTGCAGTCTCGGTTTAATTGAGTCTGTTCATGAACGGTAGTGAAATATGCTTGCTACCGTTCACGCCCCCTATCCCCGGGTTTAGCAGAGGTCAATATTCATTAAATCAATAGTACAGAATTTTAACCATCCCGAAGATGGCATGCATATGGTGGTGGACATGCTATTTAACTGTCATTATTCCATGTCCAGCGGCGTATTGTCCCAGTATCTAACAAAATGCTATGCCCGAAGAGCGAAATAAGTTGGGAGCAACGGTTATGAAGCCAGCCTGCCCATCACAAGTAACAGTCAAAAGACTAAATTAAAAGGCAGACAACATATCCTATTGGTGGTTTGTATAGAGCATCGGTTCTTATGTGCATACCAATTAACAACACTTCTAAAGGACCGTTGTTTGCTGCTCCTTTCGTATGCAAACACCATTGCTCCCACTGGCATTTCTGTCTGAGTAATAAAGCAGCTATAACAGACACATCTAAAACACACAAGGAGTTACCGGACGATACATGATCATATTATTAAACAAACGTTGAAATAGAATATCAGATGTAATGTACCTAAATAGAGTAAGCAAGGAAATATACATAAAATGTGATTAGTTTGATGTTAATAGAAAAGTCGTTTAGTCATGGTTTCACGGGTTTGGAATTTATAAAGAAAATGCATTATTACCGTGTACACGTTTTGTGCACTGGATTAATAAAATAAGTGTGGTAATTTTGATTGTTTTAAAACTTCCAAATCGCCGTGTGTCTCACTAAACATTATTTCCCTTTCTTGCGCTTAAAACAATATCTGTGATATTCGGTTCTTGTTTATTTCTTAAAATGTGCAAATATTTTCTCTGTTTTTGTTCCAGGTGACATGACTGGGACCAATTTATGATTTCATACTGGTTTGGATATGCCAGAATGGGTTTGGGCCCATATCTAAGAATCTAATACTGCGTACTGATACACTTGAAAATAAACTGACAGGGTCTCTGCAAACAATGGACATTTTAAAAAAAGCAAATGTGTCGACCCCGTGTTTTTTGCTGGATATTTCGAAAAACAAACATTAAGTTTCACAAAGAAAATAGTTTTAAGAAAATTTAAGAAGTTTTACAGTGGTCCAGAGAGGCCCTGCTACATAAAAACAACACTGTTGTAAAAATAACTGTGTTCTGAGACAAACACTTAATTATTTCTGAATGAATGTTAAACTTTAAAGGCACTAACCCGCCAAATAACGGCAAAATTACACTATACAATTATTTATCGAAACCCTATCCAGGTGTTCAGGTCATACATTACTGTATAAGGTTTATTCACGGGTACATAAAATACCCGAGATTGAATAAACGTTGTATGAATGATGCGTTGTAACGACTTAATTCAACGCTCCAGTTTTTGGGTTTGACCTGGCTGGTTAAAGCCATTTATATGCATCAATAGAGTCTGGATTTTTAAAATATGTAAGTCATATAATAGATATACCTCGTCGTCAGTAGGTTTATAAACGGTGTACACATGTTGTAAAACTATTCAATTCATCATTTAGATTTGCACTTATTGACATGCTAAAGAGGGCTTCTTATTTATACTCCTCAAAATAAGTTAAGTACAACAAGAATATTTCTCCATATGTTTACCAGTGAAATTGACTGCATACCATTTTCAAACCGTTACGCAAAATATGTAAGCCATGTTGAATTAAAATTGACATTGTCAGGTCTTCTGCATTATATGGAAGAACAAGACGCACATCGTTCTGTTAATTAAAAAGAGTTCCTGAGTTTTGATAATTTCTAAAAAATATTAATTTGCCCCAAAACAACAATGCTTAAAGTTTTAATATTTGTTGTCAATTTATTCATTAGTTTTAATCACTACCAATGGTACTAATGGCGCGACATTTTAATTTTCCCCGAAACTGACTAACCTTTGATAGTTTAAAGTACACACCGAACAGTTTTGAAAATCTTTTGATTTTTTATTCCATCCAAAATGAAGTAAATTTTCAAGACTTGGTTGCATATTTGGGGCACTGCACGCTTATCTGTAAAGTTATTCTAACGAAAATGGTGACAGATGTTTGTTAAGAAATCAATAGTCATGAAAATAATACGAAATAACATGTTTGGGTGAAAAAAGCATTTCATCCAGGACGACAGTCAACCACAAACCCAAACGGAAACAAAGATGAATAAAAGGCCAAAATAATACATCACAAACACAAAAGGGTTGACAATAGGGCTACCGCATTGGAACGGTAAGTGGCAACAAAGTCCGCTGAGGGTTTAAACAACACTTACCCTACTGTCAACCGAATGAAACGGGACAGTGTAAATAAAGAAATCACTGCCATGAACTATTCTCTAGCCAGCAAGGCAGCACTAATAGGCAATACAAGTAAAACACAAAGATGCTACTGTATGCATAAATACAAAAAATAACAACAATAGCCTAGAAAGCCACAAAGAAGGTACTCATTGACTTGGCAGAATCCAGAGCAAAAACAGAATAAACCATTGAGGGCACGACAAAGACGCGTGACACAGGTTTCAAACTAATGTTGCAAGCTCAGGATTTAAACAACGGCGACGATACACACAGTCTTCATTTTCTCATTATTTCTTATCATAACGTATAGATATAGTCCTGAAAAACTTTAGTTAACCCGCAAATCGAGTTAATGAAATCGTATCACAAGAGATTTCAGATATCATTAAAACGGCGTATATAAGCCTTAAAGAACCTAATCATAGTGCAGTTTCCTATGTTTTCCATAGACAATTGAGAACAGAATACATACAGCCGAGTATAAAACGAAGTAGAAAGATAAACGAAGCAGCCGAATATAATCCTATAACTTTTAATTATAAATGACAAAACAGTCTCTGAAACTAACAGATTTTAACAAGGTCGCGCAATATAAAATGATAATTATATTGTATCGCGAAACACGAAGTATGTAGTATAAGGTGTAACTGAACTAATACACACACACACACAAACACACACGACTATTGTTTACTGTTCCAAAGCTCATATAAAGCGCTTACAGCTTTCCATGGAATCTGACTAACATGGACATTCTGATTTTGTGAGCATTAAAATAGCATTGCTCGGCGACAACTCAGTGGATTTCTCTTCTATGAAAGCTCACACATTATATGTTTGTCTTTAATCTTGTCGTGTCGTTTTCCTTCCCTTGTTAATCTAACTTCTGCAACAGTAGTTTGAGTACTTTACTGGTCACTTTCTGTGCTTTTGTTTTTAAGTCCATATACTTAATCATAGTCCATATACATATCATAATCTGGGTATTTTCTGGTCATATCGTATATCTCATTTTCTCTTTGGCTGCAACTGCTGTGGTTGTTCAGTACAATTCTGGATACATATTGAGGCGTTTATAATTATATAATTTTACATATTTTTACAACATTTTAAATTTGTATCGTTTGCTAATTTATCTGGCTGTTGACTTTATTGTAGGAGACTTCCTTTTGATGAGCTATACTTTTATTTGCATTGTCTTGTCAATTTGGGGGCTGAAGAAAAGATCCTAGAGAGATTGTGTACACATTTTCTCGATATAATCCAACAAGCAGACCAGATTGCCAACTGACCGATCGTAGTTGGTGACTCTCTCTTCACCATTCTTTGTGTTATTTGTTGTCCTTTCCATTGTAAATTTAATTTGCCCTTAGCGTTTGTGATAAAGTGCGGTCATACGTCGTCACTGCGTTTGGATGCTGTGGTTTCTATAGGACCATTTCCTAATATATTTACTGTTACATCGTTCTCGATTGTAAGGGCACATAGCCATGCAGAGAGTTCTGTATTTACCCCGTGTCGTTTAATTGGGATGACAATATGGTAAGAGGGATGTTTTGTGAATCGAAAAACCTGGTTCAAACCCCCACAAACACCCCTGTATCATCTTGGCACTGACCTTTCAATGAGGTATCCCTTTTGTCAAGCATTTTTATGTTTATCGTGTCGAACACCTTACTTTTAGGTCTAAGTTATGTAATATTCTATGCTGCAACTAAGCTTTCTAAGAGGGTAAACGTTGCTTATCTTCGTTTTCTGAAAACTCGTCTTCTTTTATTTCCGTGTAATTTTTCTCATTAACTGTCACACATCACTTCACTGCTTCAGTACTTGTTGAATAAACTATAAGTTTTATGACGTTTTGCAGAAATCTTAAAATATATCACGTAACAAAATGAGTGCATCAGAGGGTCAACTGTGTTTGTCGGGGCATGATCTTCCCTGATTTTGAAAAAGGAACTTTCATCGATGTTTGCCAAGCTCATCACGTTTAATCAATGTGTATCTGATGTGTATCTGATAAGTGATATTCTACTAGCTTCATTCTATTAATAAAGAGTAAGTCATTTTGGTTTTTATTTCATAAAAATCCGTCAAGTATTAAGAAAGTTATGATTTTACAAGTTGTATATCTTGGATAAAAGTACCGATATAAACACGTGCGGGTCTAAAGAAATGTATATATTGTTTACATAATATATAGTTCAAAGCAAATATTGATATAAAAATCGAACAGGAAAAGTATTATTCAAGGACGACAGTCAACCACAAACACACACAGAAACAAAGAACAACTTTAAAGATGAACAAAATGTCAAATTACACATCACAAACACAAAAGGGTTGACAATAGGGCTACCGCCTTGGAACGGTCGGTGGCAAAAACGGCCGCTGAGGTTCACACTTACCCTACTTCATCCCAATAAAACGGGACAGTGTAAATAAAGAAATCCCCGCCAAGTCACAGTCAGTAGTGCATAACAAGAAATCCGGGGAACATGATATCTACAAACCTAGCGTACACAGTCAGGTACTCGTGTGTTGGGTGTATATATTTGAGGGTAAGTGGCTACCCGATGTAACAGATACAGGAACCACTCTCTTGGTGTGTTCGTGCGACCGGTACATTACAGCGGATTGGAGGAGTTATGTTTCATTTTATTTTACTATTTGTTGGTAAATTATTGACAATATAAATTGTGGTTCTGAAGTAAATATCTGCCGGGAAATGTTAGATAGGATTTGTATCAGCGTATTTCTGTTTCGTTTTGGACATCAGTATATATTAGCAAATTATTGTCTGAGAGTTAGATTATTATGGCATATATTAACGCTGTTGATAAGCCGGTTTTACTGAAGATAATTAAACGGAAAACGCGATCCAGACATTCGATTGTAGGGTTTCTACGGAGGAGACTTACTGTCATTACCTCATTGACTATGCATTGTGTATTGTTTATTGTGCATTACCAATATCTCCAGGTACTGTATTACGATCCCTCTGGGTTTGCAGTACCATTCTAACCGAATATAATGTGTTAATGGGATGTAAAACTAGTTATTCATTCATTCATGTTGCCTATGCCTGCAAATTAATTACAATCTTCACGATTGAATTTTTGTGTTTGTTGTCAGATTTCAGTTACGTCTAGGATTGTGAGAAGTGTTTGTCGTTTAAATTGGAATTTGGATTTATTCATTCTGAATCCAGGTTTAATTGAAATCCGTAATTGGTTATGGTGATACCATATGATACTGTAGCGTACATGTGTTGGCAACATTGAAAGACTGAGTATATATTTTGAACCGTATAGACGCTAGAGCAGATGTAAAGCGTTATTGTCGGGGGCCTGATGTTTGAGTTCTTATGTGGGAACGCCGTCATACGACGCGGTCACCATAGCATTAGCTGTACGGGCGACTGGGCCGGGCAGTAGGTACGAGGGAGTACGGTACTAGGCAATATGGCTTAGTTACGATTAGTCACCGTCATACGGAGCGGGACGGGATTACGTCACCGGATGTTGAATACCGGTTCTGATAGCAATCACCAGAAATGGTCGTGCGAGTTGGCGTCGTTTATGCGACGTCACCGGAAGTAGGATAACGGGATTGATAGCCATCGCTACTGAGGAACGTGTTGGCAGTATTTATATTCGTTGAAATGGATTCGCAAAAGTGAATTTTTAGTGCCGAACACAGTTAACTTTACCGGAAGTTAACTTAGCTTGATAAGGCTTCGATTTGATATAGCTTTGTACTAGCTTTATATCTGCATTGATACTGATTTTAATTAAAATCAATCATTCTTTTTCTTATTAAGGTAATACTATGAGTCAGATAACACTTAAAACTTTGATATTTCTACTTTGTCATTGTTGTCTGTTTGTATATATATTGTTATATTCATCTTTGTTGTGTAAATATTTTTATTTTTGATTCTTTCTTTGTGAGTTGTCTCCGCTTTCTCCATCTTGTTACATATCAGTACAGTTTTACGATATTCAAAACTGGCTTCATGTCCTTTTGTGTTACATCTATATAATCTACATACTTATATCACTTTACAATCAACTCGCATAATGCATACATAAGTATTATATAAATAATTCCCTATTGCTTAAAGCTGTACTTTCTTCTAAATAACGTTTAAACTAAAACATACGAATGAACATTCATGCCGGAATACCGAGGAAAGGTATAATTACACATTCATACACGTCTAAGAGGAAGCTCTCTACAACCTTCTACAACCACATTCAACTTCTCAGTAGTTTGTTTCAAATGTCGAAAATCCAAGATCTGTATATAGATGCGTTGTGTGCACTTTAAGACAATTGCAAGCTAAATAAGACATGTTCACTAAATTCCAACAAGAAATAGTCACATTAGTACTGACGGAATCTCTATATATGGACAATGTTTTGCATTCCAGTAATGTCATTTTTCTACATTTCAGTTTTAACAAAAGTTTAATTCCTAATCTGGATTAGGTATTTTCATGAATGAAGATGCATACAGCAAAAGAAGGTATAACAGTCCCAACTACTGGAGATGTGCTATTCACAGAGCACAGTCAAACAGTTTAATATAGATATAAAAATCGAACAGGAATAACAGCATTCAAGGACGACAGTCAACCACAAACAAACACAGAAACAAAGAACAAATTTAAAGATGAATAAAGAACCAAATAAGACATCACAAACACATCAATGTGTGTCATACAATCCCTGTGGGAAACATCGATTACAAGGAAAGAAAGACAAAACGTATGCAGCATAATAAACAAAAAAGGGCTGACATCGGGGTATCGCCTTGGAACGGCCAGGTTATAAGGAGCATCAAACATCACTTTACGTGGTCCGAGTATTAACTGTCATACCCCATCCAACTCCTTCTCCAAGAAGCGAAACCGATGTTGGCTGGGGTATGAAATAAAAACTTAAATTTTGCTAAAAATGTTTGCATATTGTAAAATTAAAACATTTAATAGGTAATTTTAAACAGGTTATTATATTTTATTCAGTGAAAACAGTTTTTAATCATGTTTTATTGTCGAAATATCCGTTATAAAATCCTGCTAATATAAGCTTTCCTATCGCTTAATGAATTAATGCGGGACCACGTAATGACTTCGTGCCTATTGTCATTTTAATTAAACTGGACATTGTTAGTCAAATTCTCACCATCACGAAATATCCGATTACAAATTAAGCAGCTTTATTAGAAACAATACATATATCACAAAGATGATCATGTATTTATGAATAAAAAAGCGAAAACCTTAAAAGCGACAGAGCAAGTTCTCCATTACTTGCCAGAAGCTAGAGCAACACGAGAATAAATCAGTAATGCCCTGAAAAGAGTCGATTAAAGACAGATATTAAGCATTACCACCCCTTTCGGGTTTGAGGTAGATGTCATTGTGGAAAAGCATAGTAGCAATCTGTAAATAGGTTATCCAATAAACATGCAGAGTGTTACACAATGAGAGAGTAAAAACCTCTTTTGATAAGCGTTCTAAGACGTATAATAAATATAGTATGACAGTTATCATGACCAAGGACCTCGTCACCAAAGAAAAAGCATTTCGCTAATATGTTTTTTATTATTTCTTTTCTTTTTGGCCAACCTTCTCAAGCCCTTTTATCTGCTCCTTTCTTTCGCTTTCTCTCACTCCGTCTTCCGCCAGCTCTGCTTTTGTCCCTTTTCCTGGATGGTGATCTGTTTTGACCTACTTTCTGCTGTTGTATAGACCTCTACAGCCTCGCTGTATATTCCCTTTCTACGACGACTCTCGCTGTTCACCCGCAGTTCACCTGATGTTTCTTTTTTTTCCTTTGGATTGCACTGTTTCTGGGACATGGCTGATATGTCATGTTATTGTCTATTGCTGTGAAACAGCCTCCCCATAGGATTATATGTTACTCTATTCAAGCTTCTATGACACTACTAGGCTACTGACCTTTGCATACTTTAGACACGCCATACGAATAACCAACGAATTTCTGTCTACAGCTTCCCGATCCCTAATCGGTGAACGTCGGCTTAACATCGTCACAAGACAGCATTGAGATACTAACTACTCATGAAGCAAATTTGAGGGCTGAGAAGGTGGATTTTTGCCGAAATGGTGATGAATGATAAGCAATCATTTAATGAAACATGAAATGGAGAGACCAGCATCTGGCGGGGTTTGAACCCACGACCTTCCGCTTGTGGGACTTCGCTAATATTGCATCGATATTTGTTTTCGCATTTACACAATGTATTTAAAACACTCTAACTCCGACATCGACTATCACACAGTTGTTACATTTGTTATTATATCATAATCGCCGTTTAGGGTTAACATAAGAAATGTAGTAGTTGAAATAGTTTTAGCGGATCTTTAAACCATGCTCCCAACTAAATTCCGTTTTGTTTATTTCGCTCTTCGTAGCATAGTATTTTGTTAGATACTGGGACCATTCGCCGCTGGACATGGGGGAAGAAAATATCTCTATGTCCACAGCCATATGCATGCCATCTTCGGGATGGTTAAAATTATGTTTTATTGATTTGATGAATAATGAGCTCTGTTTAACCCGGGGCTAGAGGGCGTGAGCGGTAGCTAACATATTTCACTACCGTTCATGAACAGTCTCAATCAAACCGAGACTGCAATATTTCGTATGTGTCGTGTTCGGCCGTTTCCAAAGGTCCACTTCCATACTCTTTTATATATATAAGCTCAGTTGTTTAGCAAATTTGACTCTGAATTACAGGTTTGAGCCTTTCAACATGAACGTTGGTGTTTCTCTTCCTCAAGTATTGTCCATCGGATGTGGACACGTCTTTTTTTGTCTCTACTCCTTTCAATCTATTTATTGAATATGTAGAGAAATATCACATTTTAAATGTACAGGTAAAAATAAGAGTCGAACAGGAAAAATAAACAACAATTACAAATATAAGTGTAGGTCAAAATAAATAACATTTCATTATATACTTTACAGAAAAAAAGTGGATTTTATGATTAAAATAAAACCTTACATATTCATTATTTATATGTCACAAGTGTAATACCGACCACTGTTGACATTGTTGACGTTATTGACGTCATGGTTTGGCGCATTATATTTTTTCTGCTGCATAAGTTGTGAGTATATAATCAATAGAATATGTGTTTGTTTGTCGTGAATATAGGATTTATTTTCATCTCGAAGTGAGAAAACTCAAATAATTTCACTCGTGCTAAAAGAAATCGTGAACATATACGTTTTCTCAGTTCTAGATAAAAACAAATCCTATATTCACTCCAAACCAACAAATATCCTCTTTATACACACAAAATGGTTGATAATAGGGCTGCCGTCATGGAACATTCAGTGGCAAAATATACCGCTGGGATCTAAACCATGTTTTTAGGTGCTACAACCTTCATTCTCACTTTATTTTTATCCCAATAAAACGGGACAGTGTAAATAAGTAAATCCCCATCGGGCTATACACTCTGACAAATTAAGCATCGATAATAGCCCAAAAAACGTTTGGGAAAATAACTACTTAACAATCTATGTTACTCTTAATATATGGCAGCTACGTTAATGAGCTTCAAACAGTACGGTCTAATTATCGCTGTTGTTCTTTGCCCATCGAAAACCAACAAACGCCATGTAAGTGATACTTCTAAATACGTTACTGGGCGTCATTATTAGTTATTTGGTTTGTTACTGACCCCCTACAGAAATATGTGGGGTCAGTAAGATATATAGGAGGACTCGGCAATAGTGGACTCGGCTATATATCTTACTGATACTGAGCCCACATATTTCTGTAGGGTGTCAAACTAACAAACCCACCAACTGATTTATTGCATCGAGTACCCTTTTTAAGGCAAACGTCGATAGTTAACCAATTTTAATGGAGCGTCAACGCAATTGAGACGTTCGCGCAATTTGACACCCTGACGTTGACGTCATGACCGGTACAGTTTAAAAACATTATTAATTAATTTATTATGTTTGTTACAAACGACTTAAAGAAATGTTTGCAAATGATATAAACTTTGAATCGGAATTGTAGTCCATATTGTTTTAAGGACCTTCTATGAAATCTACTGACCCACTATAAAATAATAGCGGGTCACCATGTGACCGCTCTAATCCAGTCAAATTCTTAGGATTTTGTGCGATGTGCAATAAATACTTCTAATTAACACTGTTCTTCTTAATCAGAAAATGCCAACACCCATCAATAACTGAATACTCTTAATGTATGGTTATTACATGTACGTTAACGGGCATTACACACTTCGTTGTAATGAACGCTGTTGTATTTTACACTTAAAACCAACAACGTCATGGGTGTGTACCATTGATTTATGACACATTTGATAATGCGAGGCATATATTTCCGAATGTTATTTCTTTACCCATCAAACCAACACACGTCACGGATGCATTACTCAGTCCTGATGTCTGCTATGATAATGGGTGGTACAACTTTATTATAGTTAACAATGTCATGGAAGTTATGCTGCTAATCTGTTTTAGCTATATTCAGATGAATGATTCCTAAGAGCTATACCGAACAAAACGCAACAAACTAGACATACTTTTAAACCAGTTCCTCGTGTAATGCTCCTGTAAACAAGCTACACATATCCAAGCCTGTTCAATAAAATCATGTACTTCGTTTGCAAATCAGTTTTTCTTTCTTTCTATGAGAACGTGTGAAAAGCCATTCAATAAAAAAAACAACATAAAGTGAAATTGGTATCGTCTGAAATTCAATTTTAATATAGAAATACTACATAATTATGATGTAGTGCGTCACGTGATTGGGTAGCAAACGAGGTATTTTATCTCTTCTCCTAATGCTTTTTTGTTGTCGTCGCTCACCACTTTTTCTCATTAATTGTCAGACACGGTAATGTTGATTATCTACATCCTATTAACAGTGCTCTATCTAAATCAACAGTATCGCAGTGAATACGGCATTGGTCTTGATAGCTACATACTGCTGCATTATGGGTGTTCTTACTCTGGTGCAGGCATGTCTGATGATGTTCATATTTCATATCGTTTCCCAATAAGGCTGCTGTCCCAATATGAGCCAATACCTTGAGTTAATGGGACATAATACCCCATTTCATTTACTTAACACACCAACCAATGTCATGGATGTGAAGCTCTTGGACTACGGCAATCCGCTTTTTAAATCTCATTTCGAGAATGTGTATTACAAAGATAGTAGATAAACAGTGCAACAGGAATTGTTGCAATCACTACCCCAAAACGCGTTGAAAAGAAACAACAACATCAACACCCCTCCCCACACACACTCCTAACCCACCCCAACCAGCAAAAAAACAAACGGAAATTAAATTACATAGAATTACAGTTTTTAATGTGTGTTTTTTTGTTATTTCCTGAACACTTGCATTCTTTTATTTCTCCGTATTTCTTCTCATTAACTGCCACACATCCAAGAGATATATCAATAACGTTATAAAAAATATTATGATTAAACTGGCATCAGTGCGCATTTTCATTATATAATCTACCTATACAAATTTATAAATCTTACGTGCAAATCATTCCCTTCTATTAAAAAGTTTATTATTTATAAACTAAACCATTATAAACAACTATGGATGAGTTGTTCGGTGGTGTGCGGAGAGGTTTGAGTCAAAACAGTTTAACAATCTAACAAACATATGGCATCATCGTACGACAACGGTATATATAGGTAGCTTCATATACAACAATTTCCTGATGAGTTTTTTTTTGGGGTTATCTGATTAATAAATTCTCACATCGTGCCTTTCTCATAGTGAATTTATCAAACTCGCTGGATAGCCACAGCCTCGCACCATAAACTTTTATCCATATCGTTTAGCACATTCAATATTAAACAGGCACTCTTGTAAGATCCTCTATATCAATGTGTTCATTCTATCTTGCTAGGCATCATCTTCCCATTAGTCAGTGTCATAGGTTTATGAAAGAAATTCACCAAATCATAATGACGGTGTCCTCCGAGGCTTGTAAACAGGCATTCCAATGCAACTTGTGAAACCTCTAATGAAAATATTTGATTAACTCGCCTAGGCAATTATTGTAGGTATAAATATATTCTGTTATCGGTACGTCATAAAAAGACATATCTGAAAATGGTGGGAAAACAATATATATCATTGCCGCTCGTAAATCATTGCAGCAATCATAGCAGTATGATAATCCTCGTGCCGCTGTTGTTTCATCTCTAAAGTTATTTGATAACGCGCTATGTGTGTAAAAACTAAAGCCTGCGACAATCTTTTGTTCGTTTCCTGAAGTAACATATCTAATAGAAAGAGTATGAAAGGAGAAATAATTAAGGAAATCGCAAAATACGATAAAAAAATGAAATCGCTAAACACGATAAAAAAAAGTAAGATTGTACAGAAATGTGAGTCTTCCCGAAGATGGTATGCATATGACGCTGAACGTGGAACCTTCAATGAGGTATTTTCACACGATTTCATGGCAATACTAACATATTTAATATATATTTTCTCTAGGACTTTTTTTTAATTTACCACTTTTTTTGGGGAATGTTATAAAACGTTACTAATGAAACCATAGACGAAATTGTTTAATCAAGAAAAAATAATCTTTTATCCATCTCAGTAAGGAACACAATGAATCACTTACACTGATTATATCATGTATGTGTAAACATTTCCTTAATTATTCCATGGTTTACAACTGTTCCGACACCACCGACTAAAATGTTATAAAACGGTAGGTTGGATAAAAGTGTGTGTTCTGTAGGATTATCGTTATCCAAAGGAGTAAAATTCTTTACGGACATTTTCCCAGAAATTATTGTTTATCTTCAATAGTAGGGATTCTGAATGAAGCTTGCCTAGATTTAAATATCTTATGGTTTATTGTATTCTACCATTTCCGATTTTAATAGTAAACATTCTTATACCTGTTGGCTGTAATCCATATATAAATGCTTTCAGAATCATCATTTCCAAAGCCTCCCTCACAATACTGTTTGATCAAAGCTAGATATGCTTTATAGTGTAATCACTTGAGTTTGGAAGAAAGATGAATAAATGGTTAAGGACTGTACCGTTTTTTGCAAAGACTTTAATACTGTTATTTTACATAATGAATATAACAATCTGCGTTTCAAATATTATTTACATGCATAATCTTTAAGATTGATACAGTAGCAGAATGATTGTTATTAACATATTTTCTTGTCAAGTCTACGCTAAAATTGCATTGAATGACTCCCCAATACAGCTCCCGTCTGGTTTTAATTGCATATGTTGTGTATGTTGTGTTCCAATCCAGACATCGTGTGTTTTATCGTGTTTAACCCTTAAACCAGTTATGCATGTATACTAATACAATCACGACAATCATTGCTGTTTCAAAACTCGCAGCCCTTTTTTTCTACATAACATGCATACTTGCAGATCAGTATTTATTATTATTACATTTCTGTTGGTCAAAGACTGGGATTTCTCAGAGAAGGAATATTCATAATCGCTAAATATTAATAACTAACTCCGAACACAAAGTTAACTAACTGTGTCGTTGAGTTATGATGTCAAGAACGTGCTGGTGACGTCGTCAGCCGATAACGCTAAACAAAGCGAATGATTATGGTTAAAATCATACATAATCTGATTAAAAGTGTAATAAATAGATTATGTAACTGTTGTGATCGATTATAGGGAAATCCTTCGCTCGATTGTATGCGTGTGTTGTTTTTTTCACTCACTCTCTTACGCTCGTCAGTGAAAAGAACCACACGCCTATCATCTCTTGAAGGATTTCCCTATAATCGATCCCAATATTTAAATAACCGCTATGTACTTGAACAGTTCAAGAAAAAGTGTATATTTTTCATAATACTAACTGGTGATTATATTGCTCCAAAATTATAATTTCAGTTAAGGTAACCTAATGAAGAAAAATAGAAAAGTATATTCTATTAACTCTTATTTAAACACAGACAAGCCGCTTTAAAGACAACTTGATACAGAATCAACGAATTGAGCAGAACAATAATTTATTATTGTTTGATAACTACGTCAAGAATGCAGTGTCCATTTAAATCAAGTGATTCAATTATTAATTCTATTTCAGTTCTCATCATTGTTGCAGCAAGATTTGTACACAATAGAAGAAAAGGGATTTGAACGAAAGCAAATTGTCTTATGATGTTTTTCACCTACTTATTTTACATACTATATGGTATGTTCTGTGTTTTGTTTCTATCGGTTATACAGATAGTAAAACTTGATAAGTTTTATGCTTTAAATTTATTTCACATGCAATTATTTTACATAAAAAACATTATTGCGACCACCAATTGGTGTAAACTGAAAACAACTTAGACGTTAAACAATTTCGACATTGCATTTTATTTTCTGTTTTTGCATCAACTCAATTACTATTCATATATGTTTGTTTACCCTTTATTTTATCTGACGATTGTTAAAATAAAAAACTTTTAGACATGTGCGTTTATTATACATATCCCAAAATGTGAATGTTTACCATGCAATATTTGCAATAAAAAATATCATTAAAATAAGCCTCATGAATCAGTTGTTACAGTATGTTATTGGTAGGCACTTTCTTCACCTTTTCAAAGTGCCTGTAGCATATCTTGTTTGAAATGTCTATCCGACAAAGCACTTTTCACTACCGTTCATGAATAATCTCAAACTGAGACTGCAATATGTGTTGTACTTATCGTGTTCGGGGATTTCCAAATTTCTCCTTTGATATTTGTTATATCTCACAGTAGTGTTGTCTGTGCAGTGTGGCGGCAGTAAAACGTCTCTCCGTGCCAGCAATCAGGACTATTATTTATTCCGATCTTTGGAGATCGTTGAGCCCGATATTTACAGATATCAGTGGTACCTTATTAAATACTTTTGGTTTCAAAAACTTGAATTTCGAATCGGTGGTTCCACTGCTCCGGCCTTTAAAGATGCTGAGTATTGTTTAATCACCATTAGGATATGTTGCCTGCTTTTTTGGACAATTCTCGAAGTTGTCCACTAGTAATCACTTTTTCTGTAATGGCGGCGTTTACCGTAAAAAGTCAAAATAATCCACAAAGTAAACTTTCGCGAAAGTCGTGAAAACAATACGGGCGAGCAAAGCTCGACAAACGATCCACAGAAGCCTCGAAATTAAACAACACACATTTATACTGTCACTAAGCTTCGCGCAGCGAATCCCCAAATTATTCATATTTACGACATTATGTCGACCGCGTTCTTCATTTTCGGAGTTTATCTCGTCCGACCTGCTTCATATTTTTCAGAACGGCGTATGGTACGCGGATTCAGACTTGCATCAATAAGCGTATAAATGTAAATTTCTTACTTTTTTCGTGTGTGAAGCAGCATGTGACGTCAAGACTTGAGTAGGGGAACTGATGCATCATCGACTGATGTTAAACATGACGTCATGCGATATGTTAAACATGACGTCATGCGATATTGTAAACATGACGTCAACGGACATGTGCCTGAACATGTGCTTTGGTCTGGCCCAGACTGGCAAAGGGCAAGGGGATACATTTTCAGATACACATCTGTGACAGTTTACTTACCTAATTAATTAATGCATTATAAAATGAAATAAAAAGTCCGGAGGATCACGCCCCAAACCATAGGCCTATGCTGTCATTTGGGCCTAGCTATGTTGCTGTACATGTAGTCTGGAGTAAACTTAATAATTACAAAGTATTGAGCTTCGCTTCGCTCGAACATTAAATAAAACAATAATATTTTGGTACGCTTCGTAGGCCATGATCCGTCCTGTTCTTCAGTTACGTAGTTGACCTTAGTTGACATTTTCAATTCGCACTAAGCGAGACCCCGAACATTAAAAAAAATCATAGATCACATACTGCCATAAGCTTCGAGAACCGGAGCCCCAAAACTCTTACAAATTCATATGTTATATCATTTTTATGGCAGTGTGGTAAACATGGTGAAATTGTGCTGTAAACGCCAAAATAATGCCGAGCGCAGCGAGGTGTATAACAACAATTTTACAAGATGTGTGTATCTCACAAAAGGTTTAATTATTTACAGTTGTAGTCTCCATCATCCAAACACACACAAGATGACTGCGAGCGCAAACGAGCGTCTGGTCTCAATTTCATTAAAATGCTAAAAGGAATATTTTAAAATAAATACTGATAAAGGTGATCCTTTAGGAGCAACAAACACAATTAAGAGAATAATGCAGCAGACTCGGTTTTATTGAGTCTGTTCATGAGAAGTAATGAAAGAAGCAACACCTCTCACGCCACAAAGCACCGGCATAAGCGGTATTCTACTTCAAAGCCACCTATATTGGGCTAGTTGGACCCAAAGGACCAGTAAAAATAACACTACTGATTCGTAGCACGGGGAGACTTTTTACAGCCGCCACACTGCACTAAACGAACGCTAGTGTGAATGTTAATAAATACTGATAAAGGTGATATATCGCTTCATAATTCATAAAGGGACTGGCGTGGACCTATAAATAACCGCTGGACTTGAAATCCGGGGAACCCGGGGTCAAACCTCACCATCGCCACTGAGTTTCGTCTTTGTGTTCTTCAGCAAGACGCTTTTCATTAGCCTCGTCGGTCGGATGGGGACGTAAACTGGGAGGTTTTGTATATTGGAATCTATCCTCCAAGCACGTTAGTTTAAAGAACTATAGATCTATATAAGACTATATTCGTTATAGTATGTCAAGTTCCAGATTTCTGTGTGTGATCTCCTCTCTCGAAAAACGAATAATGTGTTGATGAGTCATTAAACAACATTCAATTGATACCTTACATATTGAATTGGCTTATCAGCAAACCAGAGCTCTCATCCCACCCACATCACACCATCACACACCTAAACTTCGACAAGCAATGTTAGACTATGCTTGTCAGATTTTAAGGGCCTCGCATGAGGTCATTATCATAGGATTTAGCAATTAAATGTTTTGAAAATGCACTAGAATTCACTTTATGTCACGTAGAAAACACAGAAACTTCGGTAAGAGTAAGGGTATGGGCCTAAAGTTTGAAATGAAACAACAGGCTATATCAAATATTTAAATAAAAATTGACAACATATGTCAATAATTCATCCAGTTTTGTAAAACCGATATAAATAATTGTGAATTTCCCACTTCGCTGTACTCTCCTTCTGCCCTAGCTTGACCCCTGAAATATTAATATTATGTTCAGAATTGTCCAACATTTTTTCCAGCAGCTATGCTGCAATTTCTGGTTAATTTAGTATTTTGACTGTTACCTGTGATACGGAGGCTTCATAACCGCTGCTCCCAGCTAAAATCTATTTTGTTTATTTCGCCCATTGTTTTCTCGTTTAGGGCAAAGCGGTTTGTTAGAAACTGGGGCCATACTTCGATGGCCATGGAATGGTTAAAAATACCTCATTGAAGGTTCCATGTTCACCGTCATATGCATCCCATCTTCGGAATGGCTGACATTTTTGTGCTATAGACATTTTGAGTTCTGCTCAACCCGGGGCTAGAGGGCACAGATAGTAGCAAGCACTGTTCACTACCGTTCATGAACAGTCTCAATCAAACAGAGAATGCAATATTTGTTGTACATATCGTGTTCGGGGATTTCCAAATTTCTACTTTCATCATTTGTGTTAGTTTTTAAAACCTTGGAAGGATTTCGATTTCCTTTTCACACAAATGCTTAGCATATCAAGCCTCCCAGGTTCGTGACGTCAATGCCAATGTCAAATAAGAGTTTTAAGATAAAAAAAGGTTTGTTAGTGTCTTCGCCATATTTCCTTAACCAGTGCGCGGATTTGGAATTCCTTTTACATAAATGCTTATCATTTTAAATGCTTATCACTTTAAGGCGATACAGGTTTCTATGTCTAACTTGGATATATGTGTGCCGTGGCCGTATCTCTTAAACCAATTAGCGGATTATTAAATAAATATAGTTATCCAGTTTTTTGATATTGTCTATATTATTGTCTGAGCTTACTTTATCGATGTCACTAGCTAATTTAACGGATGTTAATATTTCCGTAATTTTATTTATTGTGTTCGGCCGTTTTCAAAAGTCCACTCTCATACTCTTTTAAGATATTGCTTTGACTTTCAGTTTGACGCGTGAAGCAGCAGTTTTAGTTGATATATTTTGGCAATATGTGTATCACGACTAGTGTTACTAACCGTGTTACAATGATAACAGTAATAAATAATTTAAGTTTGGCATGTCCCAAAACATGACTACTTTGCTAAACAGTTAATTGTGATGCGCAGGTTTCATAACCGTTGCTTCCTACTAAATTCCATTTTGTTTATTTCGCTCTTCGTGGCATAGATGTTTGTTAAATAAACGCCACTGGACATGGAATTATGACAGCAAAATAGCATGTCCACCGCCATATGCATGCCATCTTCGGCATGGTTAAAAGTCTCTAATATTGATTTTATGAATATTGAGTTATGCTCAACCCGGGGCTAGTGGGCGTGAACGGTAGCAAGCATATTTCACTGCCGTTCATGAACAGTCTCGATTAAACCGAGAATGCAATATTTCTAACCTCTAGCGGTCCTTTTTGCCTTTTACAGTTATAAGACGGTACCCGTATTGTCAACCCTTTTATGTTTGAGTGTGATGTTGCATATTTCGACTTTTCCATGTATTTGTCGTTTGTTTAGTATATGTGTTCTTGCTTAACTGTGTTTTATGAATGCTACATTAACTGTATGACTTTTAAAAAGTCACCCGACTGCAAATCACTAATGTTTTTACTAATGACCGTTCCTATGGGATCATCAAGCCCAATCTGTGTCGCTTTAAAGTAGAATACCGCTTTTAAAAGTCGGTGCTAGGGGCTTGAGAAGTGTGCACATTATATTACTTCTCACGGACAAACTCAATAAAACTTTTCTCTCTTGTGTGTGTCAGTGTACTACATAGGATGACTTTATTCTAATATTTTTAATTAATAGTATACACCATGACATATCAATGGCGTTTGCAATCCCGAGGCTTAAATTATATTTCAAATTAGCAATCAATTGCGGATTATAACAACATCGACGATACACACATGTTTCATGTTCTGATTATGTCATCATGTTGTATACATAATCTAGTCCTGCACTACTTTAAATTAACCCATACATCAATTAATGAAAAAATAAAGCGAATAATTATGGTTAATGAAATCTTATCACAAGATATTTGAGATATCTTTACGAGCATGTGTTCAGACTGTAGACTCTTTTATCGCAATTGCCTAAATCACGAAAAGTAATGCAATTAAATAATACTGAAAAGATGATCACTTTGAAGCAACGAAAACAAAGAAGAGAACAAAGTATCAAACTATGTTGTATTGAGTCTGCGCATGAGAGGTAATACAACGTGCAATACAAATATATAATTTTAAATGTCGAGAAGGAAATGCAGCTTTCACAGAGCACAGTAAACACCAAAACACGCAAAAGGACAAACATGAATTGCAGTGTTCACAAAGAATAAAGGCATATGAAGTCACAAACACAAACTAAGTTGATTATTTATCGACTTGGAACGGTTAGTGGCAAAAAATTAATACCCCAAAGGACCATTGAGTAATAGGACAAACGAATCTTAGTTAAGACGACGTTTTAAGCTTGATATTTATCTTCAGTTTTCTTCTTTCTTTTTCATAAAACTACAATACTAAAGACCGAAAACAGTACAATGATGTGTTGGTATAATTTCCCTTTATTTCCCTTTTTATTTATACATAGTACTGTTTTAGAAGGTGTAGACATCCTATTAACACATACTTTTGCCCCGCGGGGGATCTTACAGTGGCGCAGGCATGTCCGATGATGTTCATATTTCATTTTCCACCGAGGCTACTGTCCCAATATGACCTAATACCATGAGTTAATTGGACATAATATCCCATTGATTAACTTAATACACCAACCAATGGCATGGGTGTGATTCTCTTAAACTACGGCAGTATGCTTTTTAAATCTCATTTCGAGAATGTGTGTTACAAATATAGTAGATAAACAGTGCAACAGGACTTGTTGCAATCACAACGGTGACCCTAAAACTCATTGAAAACCAATCACAACATAACCCAAGCCCCACAAGCCCCTCAAACCCCCCCCACCCACCCCCCCCCCACAAAAAAAAATTCAACGAATACTAAATTATATAGAATTACAGTTTTTAATGTGTGCTTATTGTCGTTTCCTTGCATTCTTTTATTTCTCCGTATTTCTTCTCAGTAACTGCCACACATCAGTGCACAGCTGTAATTATTGATGATCGGAATATAAAGAAACTTTAGTGACTTGATGCAGACATCAGAGAGATATATCAGTACCGTTATAAAAAAGAATGATGATTAAACTGTTATCAGTGCTCATTTTCATTATATAATCTATATATATGTATATATATTGTTCATATACAACAATTTCTTTATGAGGCTGTTTTGGTGTTATGTGATTAATAGAATCTTACATCGTGACTTTCTCACAGTGAATTTATTAAACTCGCTGGATAGCGAAAAGCTTCGATCATACACTTTTATCCAAATCGTTTAACACATTCAATATAAAACAGGCACTCATGTAAGACCCTCTATATCAATGTGTTCATGCTATCACTTGCTAGGCATTATTTTCTCATTAGTCTGTGTCATAGGTGTATGAAAGAAATTCACCAAATCATAATGACGGTGTCCTCCGAGGCTTGTAAACAGGCATTCCAATGCAACTTGTGAGACCTCTTATGAAAATATTTGATTAACTCGTCTAGGCAATTATTGTAGGTATAAATATATTCTGTTATCGGTACGTCATAAAAAGACATATCTGAAAATGGGGGGAAAACAATATATCATTGCCGCCTCGTAAATCATTGCAGCAATCATAGCAGTATGATAATCCTCGTGCCGCTGTTGTTTCATCTCTAAAGTTATTTGATAACGCGCTATGTGTGTAAAAACTAAAGCCTGCGACAATCTTTTGTTCGTTTCCTGAAGTAACATATCTAATAGAAAGAGTATGAAAGGAGAAATAATTAAGGAAATCGCAAAATACGATAAAAAAATGAAATCGCTAAACACGATAAAAACAAAGTAAGATTGTACAGAAATGTGAGTCTTCCCGAAGATGGTATGCATATGACGCTGAACGTGGAACCTTCAATGAGGTATTTTCACACGATTTCATGGCAGTACTAACATATTTAATATATATTTTCTCTAGGACTTTTTTTTAGTTTACCACCTTATTTGGGGAATGTTATAAAACGTTAATAATGAAACCCTAGACGAAATTGTTTAATCAAGAAAAAATAATCTTTTATACATCTCAGTAAGGAACACAATGAATCACTTACACTGATTAGATCATGTATGTGTAAACATTTCCTTAATTATTCCATGGTTTACGTAAACTGTTCCGACACCACCGACTAAAATGTTATAAAACTGTAGGTTGGATAAAAGTGTGTGTTCTGTAGGATTATCGTTATCCAAAGGAGTAAAATGCTTTACGGACATTTTCCCAGAAATTATTGTTTATCTTCAATAGTAGGGATTCTGAATGAAGCTTGCCTAGATTTAAATATCTGATGGTTTATTGTATTCTACCATTTTCGATTTTAATAGTAAACATTCTTATACCTGTTGGCTGTAATCCATATATAAATGCTTTCAGAATCATCATTTCCAAAGCCTCCCTCACAATACTGTTTGATCAAAGCTAGATATGCTTTATAGTGTAATCACTTGAGTTTGGAAGAAAGATGAATACATGGTTAAGGACTGTACCGTTTTTTGCAAAGACTTTAATACTCTTATTTTACATAATGAATATAACAATCTGCGTTTCAAATATTATTTACATGCATAATCTTTAAGATTGTTACAGTAGCAGAATGATTGTTATTAACACATTTTCTTGTCAGGTCTACGCTAAAATTGCATTGAATGACTCCCCAATACAGCTTCCGTCTGGTTTTAATTGCATATGTTGTGTATGTTGTGTTCCTATCAAGACATCGTGTGTTTTATCGTGTTTAACCCTTAAACCAGTTATGCATGTATACTAATACAATCACGACAATCATTGCTGTTTCAAAACTCGCAGCCCTTATTTTCTACATAACATGCATACTTGCAGATCAGTATTTATTATTATTACATTTCTGTTGGTCAAAGACTGGGATTTCTCAGAGAAGGAATATTCATAATCGCTCAATATTAATAACTAACTCCGAACACAAAGTTAACTAATTGTGTCGTTGAGTTATGACGTCAATAACGTGCTGGTGACGTCGAAGTCGTCAGCCGAAAACGCCAAATATAGCGAATAATTATGGTTAAAATCATACATAATCTGATTAACAATGTAATAAATAGATTATGTAACTGTTGTGATCGATTATAGGGAAATCCTTCACTCGATTGTATGCGTGTGTTTTTTTTTCACTCACTTTCTTACGTTCGTCAGTGAAAAGAACCACACGCCTATCATCTCTTGAAGGATTTCCCAATATTCGATCCCAATAGTTAAATAACCGCTATGTACTTGAACAGTTCTAAGCAAGTGTATATTATTCATAATACTAACTGGTGATTATATTGCTCCAAAAATATAATTTCAGTTAAGGTAAACTAATGAAGAAAAATAGAAAAGTATATTCTATTACCGCTTATTTAAACACATGCAAGCCGCTTTAAAGTCAACATGATACAGAATCAACAAATTGAGCAGAACAATAATATATTATTGTTTGATAATTACGTCAAGAATGCCGTGTATCCATTTAAATCAAGTGATTGAATTATTAATTCTATTTCAATTTCTATTATTTTTGCAGCATGATTTGTACACAATAGAAGAAAAGAGATTTGAAAGAAAGCAAATGTTTTATGATGTTTTTCACCTACTTATTTTACATACTATATAGTATGTTCTGTGTTTTGTTTCTATCTGTTATACAGATAGCAAAACTTGATAAGTTTTATGCTTTAAATTTATATCATATGCAATTATTTACATAAAAAACATTATTGCGACCACCATAAATCAAATGGTGTAAACTGGAAACAACTTAGACGTTAAACAATTTCGACATTCCATTTTATTTTCTGTTTTTGCATCAACTCAATTACTATTCATATATGTTTGTGTACCCTTTATTTTATATGACGATTGTTAAAATAAAAACTTTCAGACATGTGCGTTTATTATGCATATCCCAAAATGTGATTGGGATTTTAATATTTGCATTAAAAAAATGTCATTAACATAAGCTTACTTTATCGATGACACTAGCTAATTTAACTGATTTTAATATTTCCGTCATTTTATTTATCGTGTTCGGCCGTTTTCAAAGGTCCACTATCATACTCTTTTTAGATATTGCTTTGACTTTCAGTTTGACGCGTAAAGTAGCAGTTTTAGTTGATATATTTTTGCAATATGTGTATCACGACTAGTGTTACTAACCCTGTTACAATGATAACAGTCATTAATAATTTAAGTTTGGCATGTCCCTAAACATGTCTACTTTGCTACACTGTTAATTGTGATGCGCAGGTTTCATAACCGCCGCTTCCAACTAAATTCCATTTTGTTTATTTCGCTCTTCGGGGCATAGATTTTTGTTAGATACTGGGACCATACGCCGCTGGACATGGAATTATGACAGCAAAATAGCATGTCACCGTCATATGCATGCCATCTTCGGGATGGTTAAAATTCTCTACTATTGATTTTATGGATATTGAGTTCTGCTCAACCCGGGGATAGGGGGCGTGAACGGTAGCAAGCATATTTCACTACCGTTAATGAACAGTCTCGATTAAACCGAGAATGCAATATTTCGTATTTATTTGTTCGGCCGTTTCCAAAGGTCCACTCTCATACTCTTTTTTTAAGCTATAACTAATTCCAGTTACCAACTTCAGGCTATCACCTGGCATTCAACAGCTGGGTATACAAAAACCTTTGCCATATCTCATAATCCAGTGCGCAGATTTTAATATCATTTGGATACATGATTATCACATTCGTCAGAATTTCTGAAAACTCTTGTTTATTTTATTTGCCACGTTTGCAGTTCAATAGTGAGTGTATCCTAAGGAAAATAAACTGTGCATATTGTTATTACTGGTATTTCCATGAACGAGTTTTGTGCATCTTAGAACCTGGGTTTAACTCTCAGTGATCCTTTTTGCCACCGATTTATTGGGATTAATGTTAAGAATGTTGGTACCCCATTAGAACCTATTTCTAACCTCTAGCGGTCCTTTTTGCCTTTGACAGTTATAAGACTGTACCCGTATTGTCAATCCTTTTATGTTTGAGATGTTGCATATTTCGACTTTTCCATTAGCCGGTTCGTTTGGCAAGGCGGAATAGCTTCTTAGAAGAGAAGATACTCTTCTGATTGTTCGTTTCGGACCTCTTCTCTTCTCGGAATCTCTGCCGTCTTAGCCGATTTGAAATAGGAAGAGACGGCAGAGAAGAGCAGCAAAGATGGCGTCAAAAGAAGATACGTTAGTGTGAGAGTTGTATTTTTTAGATTAATTGCAGAGATATCGTTGTCGACACATTTGTATTGTTGTTATTTAGATAAAGTATTTACTGTTGTGCGAAATGTTCAGTTAGCTTTAAAACAAGAATTGTGACCATTATGTGAAATTTATTATAAATGGGAAACGTTACACACACGAATAAATTTATTGTTTTTTCTTCCAATGTATTTTTGGTCATTGTTAAAAAGTTATATGAAGGATGGGTAGATTTACAGGCCCCTGGACCCAAGGTTCAACAGACATACCAGACCTCTATATTTATAAACTATATGCACTGGCCTGTAATTACTATTAACATTAATAGCGATCACAACAGTGTGTTTTTATTTGTAAACACTCAATATCAAAATCATGACATTTTTTCACGACTCGACAAGGGCGGAAACTTTCTGGTACTGGTACATGTAGCTGATAGATACATAATAATATATACATACGAACTATGTAGAATTGTTCGGTGGGGTTGCTCAGTTGTTATAGCATTGGGTTAGAACATATTAGGTGAGGGGTGGGGAGGGGTATTTTCAATAAAATAAATATCAAGGGAGTGTTTTTAACATTTTGTCCATGTGGGTGCCCTTTCAGTATTTTCCAGGTGGGGGTGGGGGAGAGAGGGTTATGGAGAAACAAAATAAAATACGGGAGTGGGGTGGGGGGGGGGAGTGTTGGGGAGGGGGTACCTTATATTTACAATAATATATACTTAGGTAGTGGTGTTCCGAACAATTTGGTGAAGATTGGTTGTTTAAGTTACATGACTTGATTTTCTTCTGTTATCTAGTCCTGTTTTATAAACATACCGATATTTTGTTTACACTAACATTATTAGTATGATAATATTTTATGACATTTTTACCACAGGTCCCTGAAACTCTGAGATAAACTCGTCAGACCTCGACTCACTTGCATCGGTCACTAGTGACTGCAGATTGCATACAGATAATTATATCATTGGATTAAACCTAATATGTGATAACGTTTTTCGAGACGTTTAAAAATCCATGAACCATGTAAAATCTTCCAACTACAATTAAAGTATTTTTGCAACAGTTCTACAATTTAGAATGGACGTTTGTTTTGTAAACATTTATTTGATATAAACACAAACCAGCATTAATTTAAATATAAACATATTTTAAATACGTTCAAATTTAAATTAATGTTGGCTAGTTTTGGTACTATTAGTTTTGTGCTGTTGGGCCCATTTCTGTATTGTAAGGAAGCATGCTTTTCTTTCGAGAAAGGATATCCAGGTTCGATTCCTGGCGGAAACCCCTTGCACACTTACTGAGGTGAACTTATAAAAAAAAAATCAGAACTTTGATAAAATCATTGGTGACATGTCTATAGTATTAAATAAATTCATTTCATATCATATTCTTTTAATAAACATGTTACATATCATTTCACGTATGTGTGTCTATCTGTCCGTCTGTATAGTCTCTCTATTTCTCTCTCTCTCTCTCTCTCTCTCTATCTCTCTCTCTCTCTCTCTCTCTCTCTCTCTCTCTCTCTCTCTCTCTCTCTCCCTCTCTCTCTCTCTCTATATCTCTCTCTCTCTCTCTCTCTCTCATGTTCGAATAGGATCTTACATGCATGTTTTTCTGCCTGATCAAAGTCACTCTCAAATTCACCTTTACTTGCTTTTATGTAGAAAATACAGATTGCATTTCTCCCATCATAGCTAATGTTTGTATTTATATGCCATACCATTTTGTATTTTGTATCTTGTATCTTGTAAAAAAAGCATATTGTTTACATTTATAAATTGAGTCGAAGACTGGTGACAGACATTATCAGATAATACTGGGCTGGCTTATAATCTAGCAATAAATGTGATTTCACGTCTAATAACCTAATTAAACAGAAACATGTCAGATTCATTATATTATGTCATTTGTTTTCATGATAAAATTAGATTTCCGAGTCACCATATCTATAAAATGGTAATTTCAAAGTACTAAATATAGTGGAAAACTGTGGTTATTAGGAAATTTAAAGCAAGAAATTACGGTGAGGTTAATTGGCATGTTGCATGTCGAAAGTTAGCAATACATACTTTTAAGAAGTCTGTTCCTTATTTTCGACATGCCACATGCCAATAACCCCACTTCATTTCCTCGATTATTAAGAAGCTTTTAATTTTCTCATAATCGCAGTATTTCATTACTTTGATTACTTCTACTTCCGGAATGATGAGTGTTCGATTAGTCCTAAATCCTCTACCTCTGTCGATGTATGTTCGATTAGAACAGTGCTCTGCCTTCTTCTATCATCGTCTATACTTGGCGCTTCTCTACCTGGAAGAGACCAAACGAACAGGCTACATGTATTTGTCGTTTGTTTAGTATATGTGTTCTTGGTTAACTGTGTTTTGTGGATGCTAAATTAACGCTATGACTTTTAAAAAGTCACCCGACTGAAAATCACCATTGTTTTTACTAATGACTGATCCTATCATCAAGCTCAATCTCTGTCGCTTTAAAGTAGAATGCCTATTTTAAAAGTCGGTGCTAGGTGCTTGAGAAGTGTGCACATTATATTACTTCTCACGGACAGACTCAATAAAACATTTCTCTCTTGTTTGTGTTTGTTGCTTCCAAGGGATCCGCTCTTCAGTATTTTTTTTTTATACCTACTTTTGTGTCAGTGTACTACATATGATGACTTGATGTTAATATTTTTAATTAATAGTATACACCATGACACGATCAAAGACGTTAGCAATCCCAGATGCTTAATAAGCAATCAACTGCGGATTGAAACAACATCGACGATACACACATGTTTCATATTCTGATTATGTCATCAGGTTGTATACATAATCTAGTCCTTCACTACTTTCAATTAACCCATACATCAAGTTAATGAAATATTATCACATGATATTTGAGATATCTTTACTAGCATGTGTTCAGACTGTAGAACGTATTATCAAAATTGCGTAGATCACGAAAAGTAATGCGAGTAAATAATACTGAACAGATGATCCCTTTGGAGCAACGAACACAAAGAAGAGAACAAAGTATCAAACTCGGTTTTATTGAGTCTGCGCATGAGAAGCGGTACAATGTGCTATACAATTATATAAGTATAAAAGTCGAAAAGGAAATGCAGCTTTCACAGAGCACACTGAACCCCAAAACACGCAAAAGGACAAACATGAATTGCAGTGTTAACAAAGAATAAAGGCATATGAAGTCGCAAACACAAAAAGGGTTGATTTTTTATCGCCTTGGAACGGTCAGTGGCAAAAAATGAATATCCCGTAAGGACCATTGAGTAATAGGACAAACGAATCTTAGTTTGGACGACGTTTTAAGCTTGATATTTATCTTCATTTTTCTTCTCTTTTTTTCATGCCATACCTTAGGCATTATTATCCTGTTTCTCTTTCTACTAAACATTGTTTCATGAGCATTCATGGCTACTTTCTATATATTTGTTTTCAATGAAATATCGAAATTTGTTTAAATATACTGGATATTAATGCTAGTTTATTACAGGACACACCATGCTAGGAATGTCCTTACATGACGAATGGTAAGACTAGTATATATGCGTTTGCCTTACTTATAGAATATGTATCATGGATAAATAGTCAATTAGCAAACCATTTTGCTAACAATCACATAAGAAATTTCATGATACCAAATTTATGAACAACAAAAACAGTATGAAAGGAGAAGGTATCATGTCAAAGACATTAAAGCAAGAAAATTACAATACTGAAGACCGAAAACAGTACGATGATGTGTTGGTATAATTTGCCTTTTTATTAATACATGGTACTGTTTTAGAAGGTATTTACATCCTACTGACACATACGTTTGCCCCGCGGGGGATCTTACAGTGGCGCAGGCATGTCCGATGATGTTCATATTTCATATCATTTTCCACCGAGGCTGCTGTCCCAATATGACCTAATACCATGAGGTAATGGGACATAATATCCCATTTGATTAACTTAATACACCAATCAATGCCATGGGTGTGATTCTCTTGAACTACGGCAATATGGTTTTGTAAATCTCATTTTGCGAATGTGTGTTACAAATATAGTAGATAAACAGTGCAACAGTAATTGTTCCCGTTACAACGGTGACCCTAAAACTCATTGAAAACCAACAACAACATCACCCCAAGCCCCACCAGCCCCACAATCCCCCCCCCCCCCCCCCCGCCACCCCATAAAAAAATCAACGAAAACTAAATTACATAGAATTACAGTTTTTAATGTGTGCTTATTGTCATTTCCTTGCATTCTTTTATTTCTCCGTATTTCTTCTCATTAACTGCCACACATCAGTGCACAGCTGCAATTATTGATGATCGGAATATAAAGAAACTTTAGTGAATTGATGCAGACATCAGAGAGATATATCAATACCGTTATAAAAAAAGTATGATGATTAAACTGTTATCAGTGCTCATTTTCATTATATATTATATATATATGTATATATATTGTTCATATACAACAATTTCCTTATGAGGCTTTTTTGGTGTTATGTGATTAATAGAATCTTACATCGTGACTTTCTCATAGTGAATTTATTAAACTCGGTGGATAGCGAAAAGCTTCGATCATACACTTTTATCCATATCGTTTAACACATTCAATATAAAACAGGCACTCGTGTAAGATCCTCTATATCAATGTGTTCATGCTATCACTTGCTATGCATCAATTTCTCATTAGTCTGTGTCATAGGTTTATGAAAGAAATTCACCAAATCATAATGACGGTGTCCTCCGAGGCTTGTAAACAGGCATTCCAATGCAACTTGTGAAACGTATTATGAAAATATTTGAATAAAAGGGTTTGATAATGGACCTTTGGAAACGGCCGAGCACGACACATACGAAATATTGCAGTCTCGGTTTGATTGAGACTGTTCATGAACGGTAGTGAAATATGCTAGCTACCGCTCACGCCTTCTAGCCTCGGGTTGAGCAGAACTCAATATTCATAAAATCAATAGTATAAAATGTAAACCATCCCGAAGATTGCATGCATATGGCGATGGACATCGAGTATTCCACTTCCCCATGTCGTACGACGTATCGTCCCAGTATCTAATAAAATTAAATGCCCCGAAGAGCGAAATAAACATTATTTGGTAATTATATATATAAAATGATGAAGGACAAACATGATTTAATTACAAACATTTCTATTTATAACCTTTTGATACACATATTGGATAAACATATTGGATACACATCATAGAATTAGTGGTGGAAATATTGTTCAAGCAATCATTACAACAGGGTTTATAATCATTTAAATAGCATATATGGTAACTTATATTAAAGTGGTGCAATATGTTTTGTCTTTAGTGAATTACATTTTAATGAAAAAGATCACTGGAAACTGTATGATAAGTTTTAAAAACACGTTCAAAGTAACTGATGAAATTCCATTTTGAAATTTTGCGCAATACTCATGTCGAAGTTGTAGGAGCTTTTGTTCACATCACCTAATAGTATTGCTTGTTTATGTAAGAACAAAGTGATTAAAGGGACACACGGCAATCTTTACTTTTTAAAAACTCACGGCGTCCCGCTAGTTTTTCCGCATAACTTGCATTTGTTTAATCATTAATATTAATTATATGAATAGTATTAAGCAATTTATTTGTACACATTATTCATTTTTGATATTAATGCACCAATAATATATTAAAACTTGTAGTATAATAAGACGAAATATTGAATACTTAAAATCTGATTTATTTAAATGTAACCAGGATAAAAGTAAAAATTATACTGATATATAAATCTAGACACCCATTTTAAACACTTCAAGATTGCCGTGTGTCCCTTTAAAACATTTACTAAACATTTAATTTAAATGAATATCAATTTCTATAGAATTCATAGAGCTTACAGTTTGGCACTGCATACATGAGATTCCATGCTTTCTACAAAAACCTGTTACACATTCAATGCTATAGATGTACACTCTGATTATATTGTATATAACCTTTCATTAACATGCATCGCCCACACTTTATTTGTTGAAAACACCAAGGTATATATGTTATTTAAAAGATGATGATTGTGATGGAAGACTATTGTGTTACTAGTGGGATAATCAATAGATTTAGCTAACTATCAGACATCCCTTGTACGAAAATGTTTGGTACAAACTTTGCACAACTGGTGGTTTCAGCTGTAGCACTAATATTACTACACTTGTAAAACATGCAGATCCATCACTATTATTATTTTTCCAAAATAACTTTGTGCGTTAATATAAAATTTGTGTTTTGGACTAAACGACTCACACGCTCTAAAAAGCTATATACATGTATTTACATATGTATACACGCTTGGTTACAAACAAGAGGCCTCGCTTACCAAGCAGATATGGCCATGGCTTTGGAGCCACAGGCATCTGCCCCAATTGGTTCGCTCCCGAAGCATGCATCATGGGAAACTTCATCCTACATCTCAAATACTCTGCCCCGCATAGGTTCGCTCCTTTGCGGAGGCATGTCTGATGGGAACTTTCACCCTTCATGGCATCTCCATCTGAAATTGAATTCCCAATATAACCTAATATGACCACATACAACTACAAATAGCATATGTGACGTGCAAATTATTGATACACTCAATTACTGTTCTACTCAATTGAAAATGGTATATTTTACGCATAACAAAACAGTTCATAGCATCACGGGGGTTAGGATATTTAATTAGTCCAACATGCATCCTTTTATCTATTATAAAAAAGTAAAAATATATTTTACTCTAGACACATGAAAATCTCTAGTCCACTATCCCTATCAATTACAAAAAATATCGATGTTAGAGTATATTTGTTTTCAACATGTCCGCAATGTGAGTATCTAATGCAACCTTTAAATAATGAAACTGGGCGAATACATCATATATAAGGCAACATTTCATCAACATTTTGTTTATACTGCTCAAGTGATTTTTGAAAATCGGTTCGTGTATATTTTGCTTTTTTTTTCACCCAACTCATAAAGCCTCGTATGTGTGTGGACTTATTTCTGACACAGTAGTGCACATGCGCAGCACTTATAATTCGCCAAACTGATACAAGAAAATGATCTTTCTACTCTTTTTTAGTTTATAACCAAGTACTTTGTGTATGAAAAGATTCTATGCAATTGTTAAGCAAGTCGTCAAAAAATCATGGTTTGAGCATTCTTCTTAATTTCAAATACAATGAAAAATTTTGATATAGTTATGAACATTGAATAGTGAAACATTATGTGACATCATTGTTTTTTTTGTTTAAGCTAAACCGATATTAAAAACGATTCTGGTTTTCAGCGAATGTTGATGAAAATTGTATTGTTTCGCAAAAAAAGCATTTCCATTCATCATACCCTTGGATACTGACACATCGTTGCTCATTGCTTTGTGGGAAACCGTTAGACATGATCTCTTAGCATTCGCAAGAACTCGATAAATTCCATAGAATCATATTTCGACTTTATGTAGAAGGAATTCATGCTGGCTATGTCATACTAATATGGCGGCGCAATAATCTCCAGTATCCCTCCAAAAGCCATTAAAAGTTAAACCCAAAATTTTCATCAGTTTTACAATGTCATTTGGCCGATAGATCTTTATATATTTTATTTACGTGGAATCGCTGATATAACTTTCAGCTTTATTGTAGTAACAAACATGCAATGCAGATGCAATGCAGAACTTACATTTTACACGTGTGGCTAACGGTCATACTGTTTAGAATACAGAAACAGTGAAATATTTTCTGTCCCGTTCACTTCCAGATAACACAATGTTAAGATTTTCATCGAAACACATAGGTGTGATTCCAAATGTAGACCGAGTATTTGTTACAAATGTATCTTTTAGTTCATACATACTTCATTATTAAAGCCTCGTTATTTGATTGTATCACAAAAAAGTTGGTGTTTTTTCTCCATTTCTGTTCCACGTTTTGACCCTGACCTCGCAATTTGAGCATCTCATTCACTTCTGAAGTTCTGATATTATCAAACATATGTAATTGTTTCACTTCAATTATATTTGTTGAAATATTTATTTGTGATTCTTTTTCAGTGATTGTTGATGAAGGATAATTGTTTTAATTTAATTAGCTTCTTATCGAGCTCTGATTCCGTGTTTCACATGAAGATGGGTTTGGAAGAAGGTTTCCTCACTTTAAAATGAATATAATATGCTGTATTTTCAAGTCAAAATACAACACCTTCCATCATTTTTCTTTAAAGCATTTGAAGCAAACAATTAAGGGTGTAAATATTGATTAAAAATATATGTATTAGATAGTTAAAAAACATGTTGATGAACTTTATTATAGCGATAAATGTAATAATTTGACTTAAGAGCAAAAACGTCGAACACCACCGACTATAATGTTATCATGGTTATAAAACGGTGGTTTGGATAAAAGTGTGTGTTCTGAAGGATTATCGTTATTCAAGAGAGTAACACGCTTTACAAACATTTTTCCAGAAATTTAACAGATAACCATGTTAACATTTTCAATCTCGGACAGTATGTGGTTGGTTTTACGGTATGAAATTACGTTTTACGGCGACTCGGTATTTCGTGTTACGGCGACGCATACCGTAAAACCAACCACATACCGTCCCAGATAGAAACTCTAAGCATGGTTATCTCGATTCTAATGCTTTTCCATTTAAATGCAACAAATATGAAACCAAATCAAATTATAATTATTATAATCCATATATAAATGCTTTCAGAATCATCATTTCCAAAACCTCCCTCACAATACTGTTTGATCATAGTACGTTTTGGTTGCTAGATATGATTTATTGTGTATTCTAATACACCAGCACTATATAGCCTAGTTTAAAATATCTCGTTATATTTAAGAAATAGAATATCGTTTACAGTGAATTATCGTGTAATATATCACGGTTTGAAGTTCAATTGTAAACAATAATTTCACGAGCCCAATTGAACGACAAACCGTGATATATTACAAGATAATTCACCGTAAACGATGTTATATTTATATTCTATAAATTCCCCTAACATGTGAAAATAACGCAAACATTTGAAATATTTTGCATTGCTTTGCCTACTCCTCTAACGTTGCAAACGTTACAGTGATATATTTTGCATTGACTTGCTTATTCTCCTAAAGTTGCAAACGTTACAGTGATATATCGTTGAATATAACGAGATATTTTAAACTAGGCTAGTATATAGCGCGGGTTTATTAGAATCAACGATACATCACTGTAACGTTTGCAATGTTAGGAGAATAAGCAAGGCAATGCGAAATATATCCCTGTAACGTTTGCATATGGTAAACTCGATGGTAGGCGTGTGTTGCTTTTTCACTCACTCGCTTACGCTCGTTTATGAAAAGAACCACACGTCTACCATCTCGTGAAGGTATTAGGGATTCTGAATGAACTTGCCTAGATTTAAGTATCTGATGGTTTATTGTATTCTACCATTATCCGATTTTAATAGTAAACATTCTTATACATGATGGCTGTAATCCATATATAAATGCTTCCAGAATCATCATTTCCAAAACCTCCCTCACAATATTGTTTGATCAAAGTACGTTTTAGTTGCTAGTTATGCTTTATTGTGTAATCACTTGGGTTTGGAAGAAAGATGAATAAATGGTTAAGGACTGTACCGTTTTAAGCACAATCTGCGTTTCAGAAAAATATTTACATTTTAAGATTGCAGCAGAGTGATTGTTAATAACACATTTTGTTGTCAAGCCCTACGCTAAAATTATATTGAATGGCTCCCCAATACAGCTTACATCTTGTTTTAATTGCATATGTTCTGTATGTAGTGTCCCAATCAAGACATCGCGTGTTTTATGGTATTTAACCCTTAAACCAGTTATGCTTGTATAATAATGGAATCACGACAATCATTGCCAGGCTCCGTTCTATCGGTGAAAAAATAGAATTTCTCAGTGAAAAAATATTCATAATCGCTAAATATTAAACACTAACTCTGAACACGAAGTTACCTACAGCGACGTTGAGTTATGACGTCAATAACGTGCTGGTGACGTCGACGTCATCCGCCAATTACGGTAAAAAAGCGAATAAAAAGAGCCACATGCCTATCATGTCGTGAAGGATTTCCCTATAATCGATCCCAGCAGTTAAATACTATGGATTTGAACAGTCCAAAGCTATTGTATGTTTTTCATAACATAAATCTAACTGTGATTATATTGATCCAAAGGTATAATTTCAGTTCAGGTAAACTAATGAAGAAACATAGAAAAGTATATTTTATTACCGCTTAAATAAACACAAGTAAGACATATAAAAAGATCGGACAGGGAAAGTAGCATTCAAGGCGGACAGTCAACCACAAAACACAGAAACAAACACGCAAACAGACAAACAAAAAGACAAAAGTAATAATAATAATAATAATAATAATAACGGTCAGTGGCAAAGTAGGCCACGGGGGGTTTAAACCGGTTCTAGGGTGCACCAAACCTCACACTTACCCTACTGTCATCCCATTAAAACAAGACAGTGTAAATAAAAAATTCCTCGCCATGATATAATCAAAGCCGATGTAAAGTCAACATGCTACAGCATCAACAAATTGAGAAGAACAATTATTGTTTGGTAACTACGTCAATCTGAATGCCATGTGTCCATTCAAGTAATTCTATTTTTTGTTTTTGTTTAAACATTCTATTTCAATACTCACTATTTTTGCAGCCAGATTCGTACACAATAGAAGAAAGGGGTTTGAACGAAAGCAAATGTCTTGTATGTTCTTCTCCTACTTATTTTACATAAGTTTTATGCTTTAAATTTATCTCACATGCAATTATTTTACATAAAAAACATTATTGCGACCATCATAAATCAAATGATGTAAACTGAAAACAACTTAGACGTTAAACAATTTTGACATTTCATTTTATTTTCTGTTATTGCATCAACTCAATTACTGTTCATATATGTTTATTTACCCTTTACTTTTTCTGACGATTGTTAAAATGACACATCAAGTCTCGATATAATGATCCATTCTATAATAAATTATACTTTATATGGCATTTTGACATTAAAACTTTTAGACATGTTATACGTTTATTAATGCATATTCCAAAATGTGAATGTGTACCATGCAATATGTGCAATAAAACAAATCATTAACATAAGCCTCATGAATCAGTTGTATATTATTGGTAGGCACTTTCTTTACTTTTTCAAAGTGCCTGTAGCATATCTTGTTTGAAATGTCCATCCTATCAAGCACTGTTCAGTACCGTTCATGTCTCAATCAAACCGAGACTGCGATATGTGTTGTACTTGTCGTGTTCGGGGATTTCCAAATTTCTCCTTTCATACTTTGTATATATCACAGTAGTGTTGCCTGTGCAGAACGTCTGCCTGTGCTTGCAGTCCGGAATGTTATTTATTCCGATCTTTGGAGATCGCCGAGCCCGATATTTACAGATATCGGTGGTAAATTATTAAATACTTTTGTTTACCAAATTTAATTTCGAAGAGGTGGTTCCACTGCTCCGGCATTTAAAGGTTCTCAGTATTGTTAAATCACCATTAGGATATGTTGCCTGCTTTTTAATTTAGCTATTTGACTGTTACCTGTGATGCGCAGGCTTTATATCGGCTGCTCCCAGCTATATTCCATTTTGTTTATTTCGCCCATTGTTTTCTCGTTTAGTGCAAAGCGTTTTGTTAGAAACTGGGACCATACGCCGCTGGCCATGGAATGATGTGGTAAATACCTCATTGAAGGTTCCATGTTCACCGTCATATACATACCATCTTCGGGATGGCTGACTTTTTTGTCCTATAGACATTTTAAATATTGAGTTCTGCTCAACCCGGGGCTAGAGGGCGCGAATAGTAGCAAGCACTTTTCACTACCATTCATGAACAGTCTCAATCAAACCGAGACTGCAATATGTGTGGTATTTATCGTGTTTGGGGATTTCCAAATCTTTTCTTTAATACTTTTTGATATATTTTAAAAACTTGGAAGGAAAATGGGTATATTAGTATCTTCGCCATATCTCATAAACCAGTATGCGGATTTGGAATTCCTTTTACATAAATGCTTATCACTTTAGGGCGGTGCATGTTTCTATGTCCAAACTGAATGTCACACAATTCAAATGTCAAACTTGGATATCTTCGTGCCATGACCGTATCTCTTAAACCAAAGAGCGGATTATAAATAAATGAAATTATCCTGTTTTTATTATAGTCTATATTATTGTTTGAGCTTACTGTATCAATGTCAGTAGCTAATTTAACTGATCTGAATATTGCCGGCATTTGATTTCTCGTCTTCGGCCGTTTCAAGAGGTCCACTGTCATACTCTTTTTAGATATTGCTTTGACTTTCATTTTGGCGCGTAAAGCAATAGTTGTAGTTGATATATTTTGGCGATTTGTGTTTCTCGACTAGTGTTACTAACCTTGTAACAATGATAACAGTAGCACTAACAATAATTTATTTTGTTCATGTCCCAAAACATGTCTACTTTGCAAAGGACTATCACAACCTGACTTCTATGGTGATGTGATTTATAAACTTCGCAAGATTCTTGGTCAAGATCATTTTCATACTATCTTTGTTAAACTTTTTAAAAAGTGTATCAAAAGAGGTTATGACCCTATCATTTCGCAACGTACTGCATGCTTGGTGGTGGCCACTATACTTTCCTCTTTAGTTGTACGATGACCGGACAAGTTGTGGACCCTATGATGACGCCTACCCAGTCAATGAGACGGTGGCGTTTGATGTTTGTCTGTGATCTTTCTTGTCGTGCCATTAATGGTTTATTCTCTTATTGCTCTGGCTTCGCCAAATCATTGAGTACCTTCATTGTGACTTTCTAATCTATTGTTTTTTTGTATTATATTTACACCAGCATATTTGTGTTTTATTTAATATATTGCCTATTGATGCTGCCTTGTTGGTTAGAGATTAGATCCTTGCGGGGATTTCTTTATATACACTATCCTGTTTTATTGGGATGACGGTATGGTAAGTGTGAGGTTTGGTGCATCCTAGAACCGGTTTAAACCCCAGTGGCCTTTGCTGCCACTGACCGTTCCAAGGCGGTAGCCCTATTGTCAACCATTTTTTGTTTGTGATGTCATTTGCATTTGTTATTACTTTTTCTTCTCGTTTGTCTGTTTGCATGTTTGTTTTTTGTGTTTTGTGGTTTTGTGGTTGACTGTCGTCCTTGAATGCTGCTTTCCCTGTCCGATATTTTTTTATCTTTCTTGTGATGCGCATGTTTCCTAATAGCTGCTCCTAACTAAATTCCATTTTGTTTATTTCGCTCTTCGGGGCATATAATTATGTTAGATACTGAGACCATACGCCGCTGGACATGAAATTATGAATGTAAAATTAGCATGTCCAATAATATTGATGAATATTAAGTTCTGCTCAACCCTGCTCAACCCGGGTCTAGGGGCCGTGAACGGTAGCAAGCATATTTCATTACCGTTCAATAACAGTCACAATCAAACCGAGACTGCAATATTTCGTATTTATCGTGTTCGCCCGTTTCCAAAGGTCTACTCTCATACTCATTTTTAAGCTATAACTACTTCCAAGTTTCCGTTACCAAAGTCAAGGTATCACCTGGCATTCAACAGCTGGGTATACAATAAGCTTTACCATATCACATAATCCAGTGCGACGATTTTAATATGGTGTTGGATAAATGATTATCACATTCGTCTGTATTTCTCTTGTTTATTTTATTTTCCATGTTTGCAGTTCAATAGAGAGTGTATACTGAGCAGAAATAAACAGTATATACTGTTTTTGCTGGTATTTCCATTAGAGAGTTTGATGCATCTTAGAACCTGGGTTTAACCCTCAGTGATCCTTTTTGCCACCGATTTATTGGGATTAATGTTAAGAATGAGTTTTGGTACCCCATTAGAACCGATTTATAACCTCTGGCGGTCCACTTTGCCATTGACAATGGTACCCATATTGTCAACCCTTTGATGTTTGAGATGTTGCATATTTTGACTTTTCCATGTATATGTCGTTTGTTTTGTGAACGTGTTCTTTGTTAACTGTATTTTGTGAATGCTACAGTAACTGTATGACTTTTAAAATGTCGCCCCGACTGCAAATCACTAATGTTATTACTTATAGATCCTATCGGATCATCAAGCCCAATCTTTTTGGCTTTAAAGTAGAATACCGCCATTAAAAACTGGTGCTAGGGGCTTAAGAAGTGATGCACATATTATATTACTTCTCATGGACAGACTCAATACAACTTTTCTCTCTTGTATGTGTTTGTTGATTCCAAGGGATTCCCTCTTCAGCATTTATTTTTTATACCTACTTTTGTGTCATTTTATTACATAGGATGACTTTATTCTATTATTTTTAATTAGTAGTATACACCATGACACGATCAATGACGTTAGCAACCCCCGATGCTTAAATTATATTGCAAATTAGTAATCAACTGCGGATTGAAACAATATCGACGATACACACATGTTTCATGTTCTGATGTTGTCATCATGTTTATCTAGTCCTGCACTACTTTAAATTAACCCATACATCAAGTTGATATAATCTTATCACATGATGTTTGAGATATCTTTACGAGCATGTGTTCAGACTGTAGACCCTATGATCACAATTGCCTAAATGCAATTAAATAATACTGAACAGATGATCCTTTGAAGTAACGAACACAAAGAAGAGAACAAAGTATCAAACTCGGTTTTATTGAGTATGCGCGTGAGAGGTAATACAATGTGCAATACAAATATATAAGTATAAAAGTCGAAAAGTAAATGCAGCTTTCACAGAGCACAGTAAACCCCAAAACACGCAAAAGGACATACATGTATTGCAGTGTTAACAAAAAATAAAGGCATATGACGTCACAAACACAAAAAAAGTTGATTTTGTATCGCCTTGGAAAGGTCAGTGGCAAAAATAGAATATCACAATGGACCATTTAGTACTAGGACTAACGAATCTTTGTTTGGACGACGTTTTAAACTTCATTTTTCTTCTCTTTTTTTCATGCCATACCTTAGGCATTATTCTCGTGTTTCTCTTTCTTCTAAAAATTGTTTCGTGATTATTCATGTCTACCTTTTATATGTTTGTTTTCAATGAAATATCGCAATTTGTTTAGATATACTGGATATTAATGGTACCTTGTTACAGGACAGACCATGATAGGAATGTCCTTATATGATGAATCGTAAGACTAGTATATAGGCGTTTGCCTTACTAATGGAATAGTTATCGTACTTGGATAAATAGTTAATTAGCAATCCATTTTTCTAACAATACCATAAGGCAATTCATGATACCAAATTTATGAACAACAATAAAGGAGTAGGAAAAGAGAAGGCATCATGTCAAAGACATTAAAGCAATATAATTACAATACTTAAGATCGTAAACAGTACAGTGATGTGTTGATATAATATCACTTTTTATTAATACATAGTACTGTTTGATAAGGTGTTAAACTGGCGAAGAACACAAGTTTAACAACTTATATCTTAAAGAAATTCTAATAATGCAATGTTTAACGTCAGTTCATTTGTCTTCAAAATTGAAATTAAAATGAAGCGAATATTAACACATATTTGAGTAAATGAGAGCATATTGTTCAAATTGGCAGTTGTTAATGATTCAGATCTAACAAACAACGAGAAAAAACACAGGACAAGATAGAGAACAAAATACACAGAGAGAAAAAGAGAAAAACACGGAGAAAAAGAAACAGAAAGAAACACGTAGAGAGAATCAGGTAACATCATACAACAGCAATGAGTATCAATAACTTTATATTAATTTGATTGCCATAAAACAGGCTCATAATACGTCATTTACGCGGGCAGTGGTTTGGTGCGGAAGAGACATTCTGGATAGCTGGATAAGCCTCCAAATCTGCCCGTGTATAAGGTATATGTATGGACAATACTCTGAACTCGTTCGTGGCACCAACATGTAGACAAAAAAGTGTAGCATTTTAAGATGGTTATAAACCAGAAAACCATTTAAAACAATAAAAAATTACAAAGGAAAAAATTAAGCAAAATCGTCAACACCACCAAATTATAATTGTTGACAACATATATATACTAGATACTTCTTGGAACGATCAGTAGCACAAAACATCTGTGTTTTCTAAATCAGGTTCGAGGGTGCAACAGATATCACGCTTACCCTTGTATAAATCCAGTTAAATACTACAACTCTAACCACTCAGTATATACTGAACAAAACTCCTAATTACTCACTTTTGTATCTTTTTTTAACTAATTTTATTAATTAAGATATATTTTAGAATAGTTGTGTGATAAGTGTTTAGTTTTGACCCATAGTTTGTAAAACATTTTCTTTTTAAAGTGTTACATATTGTGAGAGTTACCCTTCCTTTATATGAAAACATGAAAAGTTCTGATAAAATACATAACATGAATCGAAGTCCCCTCAAAGATATAATCTTCTTAAAATATAAAAAAATGAAATTTGACCCATATATTATAGATTTTCTGCCTATAGAAAAATGAAACATGGATTATCCTAAATTACCTCCGTTTTAAATGAATATCGTTTAAAATTGAAGCAACTGTAATTCAGCGTTAACATTAAATATTTGGAAAGTGTCTTTCGCAAACGCATTTGTAATGGTGATGCTAGTGAAAGATGATGTCAAAATACTTTTAGCTGGCATATTTTAGAAAAGCTGCACTAATTCTTAGTTCTTAGTATAAATGTTATTATTTATCTTGAAGAAAACAAATCTGCTTGACAGCTTTAAAATGTGTCCATGCAATCAGACTAGACGCTTTACAATCGTTATTTTGCAGCTTAACCATATCTCTAATTAAGCGCGAAATACACAAAACAATGAGAATATTATTGACATATTCTTAGGTGGTTACTTAGGACTAGTATATTGTTCTATATTATAATATTTTAGAAATTGCACAGATCAGGAACAAAATTAATTTGTAAACCAAAAATCATGCAACTGTCTTGACACTTTCCGAATTTCTGACTAACATCATGCGTGTTTTAATATCTACTCCAAATGTAAACAATCGTGTTTAAATCATTGCTTTTATTGCCAAAATTGTTTCCAACTGTTAATCAGAAAATATACAGAGAGAACAAACAACAATATTTTTCTCGAGACAAAATCACGTTACAGATGAATGGCCACCCTTTTTGTAGTGTTATCAATTAACAATTTTAACTCTTAAACATCATATAAACATTTCTTGATAGTCCCGGAGAGAAACATATATTTAAATCCGCTACTAAGTTGTATTTAGTGTTTGCCCTACCTTTTCCTCCAATCAGACGGTGAGGAATTTTAAAACAATAGCGAACTTATTTATGTAAATTTCTAACGATCACCAATTTTAACCATTTAATCATTAAGTAATCGCTTACTAAATGGCACGCGCTTGTTTGGACACAAGGAGGCGAATTTAGTAGAAGCGCGAACGTGTTAAGAGGCGTGGTTTCGTAGAAGCGCGGGGAAAAAGCAGGGCAAACACTAAGTCAGTTAGAGGCTAAGAAGTAGGGTTTCTTTATTGTTAAAATTTCACTTCATAGCCTCTAACTAATACGTAATAATAAGTATTATTTGCATGACGTAGATACTAACTCTACCACTGCGTGACTGCACGGGTAAATGAGGAAAATCTGAACAGTATAGCTTCACAACTTTAAAATACATTTACCTGTGGATTAACTTACCCGTTCAAAGTGTCCTACGTCATCAAATAAAAACGTTTTCTCGCTTTTCACAGATATTGCAATGTGTGAATTGTAAATATATATGGTTGTGTATTGATTTCGATTTAAAAAGACATAAACATGTTCTTGAAACAAAACATGGCCGGAGAACTTTAATGATGTGTTTTTCGTGTATATGAAGACGTACACGCAACTGAAACATTAGTCACTAATCACTAATAGTATCAGCACAATCTTTTTTTGTTGCACTTTCACTTATAAACAAATGCCTTTTTATAAGATACTATAATTTTAAATAGTGTTACACATTCTCGTACAATAAAAACGACATTGCAAAAGTAATAACATGTCAATCTATCAACTCGGTGAGAAAAACAACTTTGTTTATTTAAATGTTTAATGGTAATCAATTTTATCTAATTAACGACTTGAACGCGACATTGTTCATGCGCAGCTTGTGGCAAAGGCGTGAGGCAGCAGTTACACTGTATAATGTTTGAGGCTGTATCAAAACTCTTCTGTAGAAGGTCTGAGGCTGCATCAACACTGATATGTAGAAGGTGTGATACTGCATCAACACTGATCTGTAGAAGGTATATAGTAATGCTGTTGCATCGAAGCTGTTTTGAAACACGTCTATTTTGGAGAAGGTCGATGTCTACATCAACATTGCTCTGTAGAAGGTATGAGGCGGCATCAACACTGTTCTGCATACGGAGTGCTGCTCCAACACCACTATTCTGCAGAAGGTCTATGTCTGTTCTGTAGAAGAAGGTCGATGTCTGCATTAACACTGTTCAATAGTAGGTAGGTGTCTGCATCAACAATGATCTGTCGAAGGTCGATGTCTGCATCAACACTGACTGTTCTTTAGAAAGTCGACGTCTGCATCACCACTGTTCTGTAGAAAGTCGATGTCTTCATCAACACTGTTCTGTAGAAGGTCTATGGCTGTATCACCACTGTTATGTAGAAGGTCGATGTCTTCATCAATCGAAGGGCGATGTCTGCATCACCACTGTTCTGTAGAAAGTCGATGTCTGCATCAACACTGTTTTGTAGAAGTTCGATGCCTGGATAAACACATTTCTGTAGAAGGTCGATGTCTGCATCGACACAGATCTGAAGAAGGTCGGTGTCTGCATCAACACAGTACAGTAGACGGTCGATGTTGGCATCAACACTGTGCTGTAGAAGATCGATGTCTGCTTCAACGCAGATCTGTAGAAGGTAGATGTCTGCGTCAACACATTTCTGAAAAAGGTCGATGTAGGCATCAACACTGCTGTAGAAGGTCGATGTAGGCATCACACTCTCCAATATATTTCTCTAAAATGGAAAGTGGGGTAGATGGGTGGAAAGACAATATCCAGGTGTTGATCTTGGTTGGCTTAGTGGGCATGCCCACTAAAATATCTTTGTTTTCAGTGCATTTTCAGAATATGTTATTCGTAAACTCCTACATGTATGATGAACAAAGTTGTACCTAGAGCGTGCTCCCTAAAATCATGTTAAATGTATGCTTGTCGTCTTCTTTAAATTGGAGTTGAGATTGGGGGTTCGTTGTGTTGTGATCGGAGCACCGGGTTCACCCTTGTTATCTGAGCGTTACACATTTAAACTGTGTATGAATGGAATGTTGTTTAACGCCGCATCAACACAAGTTATTTGGGGTTGCCCAAGAGAAAGGAGAATGATTAAAATACACATGAATCCGGGATTCTGCTCTACTCTTACTAAACACTTGATTCCTGTGGTTCTCTTACATGCTCAGAAGATCGCCCGATTTACGTCCCCATATGACGGACCAGGCAAATGGAAAGTGTCTTACCCAAGAAAACACCAAGAAAACACCGTGTGGCCGGTGAGGCTTGGACCCGAGTCCTCCGGATTTCCAATCCACCGTTCTATCCACTAGGCCAAGCCAACACCTTTTCAAAGTATACAGAAGTATTTAAAATACTTTCAGTGAAACATAGTTATGAACATTGAGTGCAGGCAATCGCTTGCGCTGGCATTCATCTTGTGTGTATATTGACGATAGAGCCTTTAATTTCGTACCCCGCCATCAACAGACACATTTTACAACATATGTATACCGTTTCTAAACTTACTGACATCGATGCATATTAAACAATTTTCAGGATGGTCAGACAATAAATATATAACCATGCATTGAACGATTTTTTATTTTATTATTATATACTACGCGTATTGTTGCAAACTGACGCTTTATACTATATTATATAACGTTTTCTTTTAAATCCAAACTTTATAGACACAATATATGTGGTTTTAAACAGCCATATCAAACCCCAAATGTGGAGTGTCGAACGAATTGTTACCAAGTAAGTCATACTTCATTTTACGCGTATTCAAACACACGTATTGCAAGAACCCGTGAATAAACCTATACGTTTAATTGAAACATATATACTATTATATGACCTGGAAACCTGGATAGAGTTTTGTAGTGTAATTTTGCCATTATTTTGGCGGGTTAGTTTTTTTAACAACAAATATGCGGAAATATGTCTTCACGAGGGTCTCACAGCTTGGTATATACCTCGCTGATCTCGGCATTACTTTGGGTTTTGCAACACGATTTCGCCATGTTAGCAAACTATTTATCATAACGTTGTAAAATATTAAATTGTTTGAAGATACGTGGGATTTCGTTTCGAGACGCTTACTACGATATGTATACTATAATGTTCAGGGCTTCGCTTCGTGCGAAGCTGACAGTAGACCTATTGTTAATTAAATCGAATATTTGCTAAAACCTGCAACAATTTATGTTGAATAATATGTACAGTTCGTCTAACATTGTCTATCAGGTTACTATTAATATGGACAGCTGATTATTTAAAAATAATTGATATATCACCAACATGTACAATGTACCTTTAATATAAATACCGTCGACGTCGTCATTTTTTTGAAGGGGTTTGGGATCAATAAAACAAATATACTGAAATAAATATTCTGATGACCTTCAAAATTAATTTTATTTCATATTCCGATAGGAAAATAAATTCTCTAAATCATACTAAACTTTTGCAGCTTTTTTATGAAGCCATTTGAAAGAGAAATGGCTTTAACATTGTCTTTTCTTAAAATTCCGCGGTAAAAAAGCGACGATAGAAATAGGAAATTCTAAAAATAATAGTTTATAGATTAATTTAAATAATATAATTTATATATCAGATGAAAGGTCTCGTTAAGACGAACAGTGTGATCTCAGAAATTAATTGCATGTGACTAAACTAACACTCTGTGATGTAAAAACGTTGATAGAATGCAACGCGACTTTTATGAAAAACGTCAAACATAGTCATATTTCATACGTTATCATTAAAAACTTGTTAACATGACAAAACAAAATTAATATTCATGTCGCAAATATCTTCAAATTTACAAAAATATATAATTCATATGCGTACCCTTACATTTTCGAATATGTAATACCTCCTTAAATCATTCACTACCTAGCCGCTTGATTTTTTTTAAAAAAGAAGCCAATTTGTCTCTTGATACTAATGTTGCCTGACTACGATTTGTTTTCTCTGGGGGCGATTATATGTCTCTTTGTCTAAGAATGATTTAACAAATTAAATTAAATAAATGGAGATATTTTGATCAAGGGAAGTAACAAAAGTACTAATAAAAGAACATTGCTGGTTGGATGAAAGTAAAATTGTACGCTGACATTTATGATTAGTTATGAAGAGAGAGTATGGGAGTGAATAACCCTACCTCTATACCTAAGACAAAGAATCGATACTGCAGGATATAGAAAAAACAACTCCAAAGTTAATTGAAACTATGAATTACTTCCCTTGATCAAAATATCTCCATTTATTTAATTTAATTTGTTTAGCCTTATTCATTGTTTTTATTAGCTTTGCAGTTGCTTTCTACTTTATCCTGCAGTATCGATTTTAGGTTTTGAGGTAGGGTTTGTGTTATCTTTTTCACATTTTTACTCTCTCTTCATAACTAAATGTCAGGGTACAGCTTTACCCTCATCCAACCAGATATGTTCTTTTATTAGTATCACATTTGGCTCCAGAGTGTCTATTCAAAGTAACCAGTTTCTGCAACACTGCCAAACGATCAGTTGTTTCTTAAAGAGTTTTATTTAAACTGCCGTGTATTTTAGTGTTTTTTTGTTTCGTATTTATTATTTTCGTGTTTGTGTACCCCTGATGAAGGCGTAAGCCGAAAGCGCTTGGGTTTTTATAAACCGTAGCACTGTATAAATGTTTTTCCCCCATCTATATATATATATCCCCATCTATATACCTCGTGATCAGGAGGTTAAGAAACGGTGTACGTATGTTGTAAAATTTGGCTGTTGTTGACGAGATAGCTACTTTAAAGTAATTTAGATACTTTAAGATGCTATATGTTTTTGGTTGATGTATTGATATCCAATTGTTTTATTTAAATTTACACAATAAACAGGAAGGTATTTTACATATCAAACATAGGCAATGAGTGTTTTTTTTCTCCCCGTTAGAAATGTTAACAGGCCACAGATTCGAACATCAATATAGATTACGTTATGCTACTGGAAACAGTATGCGTATATTTTTCATTGAAACATGTGGTTTCTTTTGTTTGTCAGTCTATTTGAAGTTTGTGCAGCATTTGTTTTGTCCAGGACGTTTCTTATCAAGGACTTTATGTACTTAGCTGCAGCAAAATACGTGTTACGAGGAGCTGGTAAATGTACTTCAATATGGCGAATAATCGCTTGCCAACCGCGAGTCTCGATAAATCGGGAGTAAGCTAGAGAACCCGTTATCGAGTCCTGATTGAAGCAAGATATTTCCGTTTGAGGTAAGATATTTCAACCGCGTAACATGAAACAGTATGCAAATAATCATGACAGTTTTTCTTGAATTAACTCTCCCACTTTAGATATTCGAGATTGAATTTCAAAACTGTTTAGAGAGTAACCCTGGGGCTTAGTCCTAGATGAGGCACAATTTATCACCACCTCTTTGATATAGTATGAGTATTGATAATTAAAAAAAATAAAAATGGGAAATTGCAACACGATATATTTGCTTTTTTTTTAACGGAAGTGGGGCTCCGCTGAGGTTCTAATTAACATATTTATACAAGGGTAGGAATTTCCCTATCTGAAAAGGATACCCATGATTAATTCTTCTATCTTTTTTCTTTCATATGTTTGACATTATGTGATTTGACGTCGACAACTACTAATGTTTTGCAGGTTTATTTAAACAATGACATCGTGCAACGGTTGACGTATTCGACGCCAATGTAGTTACAATCGTATTATGTTAATCATTGAACTTGAATGAGTAATAATGGTTGTGACATTGACACATTCATGAAAGAACCGATAATTTTGTTTGTATACATCGATTTCAAGTTTGGGTCACGTTCATAACTTAAAATGTGGGATACAAATCGAATTGGAAATTTAGCACATTACGTGGTCCGAGTATTAACTTTCATACCCAACCCAACCCCTTCTCCAAGAAGCGAAAACGGGGTTGGCTGCAGTATGAAATAAAACCTTAATTTCGTCTTAAAAAGTTTGCATATTGTAAAATTAAAACATTAAATAGGTAATTTTAACAGGTTGTCGCATTGTTTTTAGCAAAGATGATTTTAAACATGTTTTATTGTCGAAATATCTGTTATAATATCCTGATATTAGGCTTTCCCATCGCTTAATGGAATTATGGCGGGACCACGCAATGATTCACAGAACACAGTCAACCAAAAACATTGCGAACAAATATTAATTACAAGGACAAACAGAAGCAAATAATCTGAAACAACCAGCATATAAAGAATGAAAATAGGGTTATCATTACACTATAGTGTTATTATCCCTGATACGTCGCTTTACAAACTTCGTAAGATCCTCGGCCATGATCACTTTCATACCATCTGTGTTACATGTAAACTTAAAAGGTTTATCAATAGAGGATATAACCCTATCATTTTGCAACATACTGCATGCTTGGTCGTGGACCCATTTACAGTTCGTCACTATGCTTTCTTCTTTAATTGTGCTATGACCGGACAGGCTGTGGAACCTTTGATGACGTCTACCTAAAGCCCAAAAGGACGGTGACGTTTGATGTTTGTCTGCAGTCTTGGCTTGTCGTGCCCTCAATGGTTTATTCTCTTATTTCTCTGGCTTCTGCCAAGTCAATGAATACCTTCTTTGTGGCTTTCTTTGTAGGCTATTGTTTTTTTTGTATTTATATATACTCGAGCATCTTTGTGTTTTTCCTTATATTGCCTATTAATGCTGCCTTGTTGGTTAGAGAATAGTTCACGACGGGTATTTCTTTATTTACACTTTCCTGTTTTATTGGGTTGAAGTAGGGTAAGTGTGAGGTTTGGTGCACCCTAGAACCTGTTTTAAACACCAGCGGCCTTTTTTGCCACTGACCGTTCCAAGGCGGTAGCCCTATTGTCAACCCTTTTGTGTTTGTGATATCTTATTTTTGTTTCTGTGTGTGTTTGACTGTCGTCCTTGAATGCTGCTTTAACTTTCTTGTTCGAAATTGTTATCTCTATTTGTATCACCTGATATGACAAATGATGTGCAATCCATATCTTCCCGCTCAGTTTATTACCCGCGATTTGCGGGTGATAAACTGTGCGGGATGATAACCGGAAGTGACGTCAACAACCGTTAATTAACTGACTTCATTCACGTGCATGCCATTTTTAACTTTGTTTAAATTGTGTTCCTCTTAAAATGGATGCCGGGGAAAAGACGTTTGAATCTCTCGCCACTTTCGAGTTCACGGCAAGCATGTTTTCATCAAAGCGCTCGATTCAGGTATGCTTCTGCTTGATTATTTTTTTAATATTTAACAAATTCTGTTCAAATGAGTTGCACATCCTTTTAAATAATGAGCTCTTTCCTCTGTCGCAACGGGTATTTTTTTCAACTTTCTGAGATTAGCTTTTCCAAAGTGTCTCGATCATGTATGTTTTCTTCCATTTACAATACTTTGGGAGGGCTAATTTAAGAAAATATATATGAATCGAAATATCCGTTTACGATTGAGGAAAATGCCCACATTGTAAGGTTATGCGCGCTTTACTAAAACAAAAAGTTATATATAAAGAAAGTTATTTAGCAAAAACATACCTGAATCGAGCGCTTTGTTAATAATAGCATTTCCAAACTCAATATAGAAAGTTATAAAATAAAAATAGATTTTGTCCTTTTTTCATTACTCAGTAATGAATGATGAATATAAATTTAATTATTACAACTCTTCACTTTCCATTGTCATACCTGGTAGATCTATAAATATTTCAAAATAATCTTTTTTGTGTGTGTAGTTCAATGATAAATAAATTACAACTCTTCCTTTTCCACATCACACCTGATACCAGCCCTCGAACAATATCAATGCCTACGGACCTCGGTATTGATATTGATTTCTAGAGATGATATGAGGTGTGATATGGAAAAAGGAGAGTGATAATTTATACGTACAGCCTTGGCAAAATTATTGTTAAAATGGCCGACTGAGGTTAAGTCCTTGCGATTAAACACCAATATTACCACAAAAGAAGATACAAAAATGACGAACAGGAAATGTAGCTTTCAATGACCACAGTCAACCAAAAGTACGTTCAGAGGAAAAACAGTTATAACAAAGATGAAATAAAAGGCAAAATATGACATCACAAACATAAAGGGGTTGACAAAAGGGTTACCGCCTTGAAACGGTCAGTGGCAAAAAAGGCCGCTGGTGGGTTTAAACCAGGTTATAGGGTGCACCAAACCTCACTCTTACCCTATTGTTATCCCTATAAAACGGGACAGTGTAAATAAAAGATATCCCCGCCAGGTTATATTCTCTACCAAACAAGGCAGCATTATTAGGCAATATAAGTATAACACATACATGATCATGTATATATCAATATAAAAACAAAGACACATAAAGCCATAAAGCAAGTACGCAATGACTTTGCAGAAGCCAGAGCAATAATGGAACAAACCGTTAAGCGTAGACAAGACACTATTTAAGACAAACTTCAAACACTACCGTCCTCTGAGGATTTAAGTAGACGTCACTATCGGGACCACAATGTGTCCAGTCAAGAGGAAAGACTAGTGGCGAACTGTTATGTTTCAACCACTAAAATGATAGGGTCATTACCTGTTTTGATAAACCTTTTAACAAGTGTAATAATGAGTGTATTCATGTGATAAAGAACAATGATCTTACGAAGTCACATAACCATTATAGAAGTGAGGTTAGTATAGGTAGCCCAATTATCCACCCTTTCATGTTTGGGATGTCAGATCTTGCCTTTTATTCATCTGTGTAGTTGTTTCTTGTTTCTGAGTGTGTTAGTGGTGGGTTGTAGTACTTGAATGCTGAATTTCCAGTTCGACTTTTATATCCATTTTGTTGTGATAGTCCTTGTCGCAGAAGATATCTTAAATTACTTTGAAATTGTATGTCAGCACGTATTTCAGACAGAGACATCTAAGAAATCCATTATATTAATAGACGTAACTATATTTTAAGTCTTTATTTGAGAACAATCCAATAGCTCAAGCATAAAAAAGAACAATCCCAATTTATTGTACTGTGTTTGCGTGTTTCGTTGCTTTCTGGCTAGTCAGCACACACCTCTTACCTCTTGTGCACAATAAAATACTAAATATAGATAAAAAATCGAACAGGAAATTAAAGCAGCGTTCAAGGAGTACAGTCAACCACAAACACACTCAGAAACAAAGAACAAATTTAAAGATGAATAAAAGGCCAAATAAGACATCACAAACACGAAATGGTTGACAATAGGGCTACCTCCTTGGAACGGTCAGTGGGAAAAAAGGCCGCTGCAGGTTTAAAACATGTTAAAGGGTGCACCAAATTTACCCTACTGTCAACCCAATAAAACGGGACAGTGTAAATAAAGAAATCCCCGTCATGAACTATTCTCTAACCGACAATGCAGCATTAATAGGCAATATAAGTAAAACAAAAAGACGCTCTTGTACATATAAATACAAAAACAATAGCCTAGAAAGCCACAAAAAAGGTACTCAATGACTTGGCAGAAGCCAGAGCAACAAGAGAATAAACCATTGAGGGCACGACAAGACAAGACTGCAGACAAACATCAAACGTCACCGTCCTTTTGGGCTTTATGTAGACGTCATCATAGGGTCCACGGCCTGTCCGGTCATCACACAATTAAAGAGGAAAGCATAGTGGCGAATTGTAAATGGTCCACCACCAGGCAATATATAAGAATATATTAGGCCGGCCGTATTTCAAATTGTGTATTAAGTAAAGTATGCCAATTATTATTGTAACATATATGACATCCCATATACGCATACAACTAACAGACGTGATGCTTTGCCGACTGGAGTAGTGATATATTGCGTGGTCTTATCATCTGTATCAGCCAGACTCTGACCTAATAAGTCTCGCGAGAGTTCTGGTTGTTGGAGAATAAAACGTTCAAAGTATAAAAAATTGAAACACATACGGCGGCAATATAATACCGCATGCGTTCATGGCCAGGTTGCTAATATGGCAGTATTGTGTTGGTGTTGACTTTGTTTTGACATGAACTGCGATAAGAGTTAACAATTTTAACAGTTCATAAGGCCTCACTATACCAAATGTCTGCAGGCAACAGGTGCGCAAGACATTACGTGGGTATGATAAGGTTCAGTATGTCTTTATTATTGTTTTAAACCAATGATTCTTGATCAGTTTATTCAAACTGACACATGGCAATCTAGATTTTTTACAGCTCACGGCGTCAGGTTTTCTTCTCGTTTCCTTTTTTGTTATTCACATTATTCCAACAAAAGTAGATTTAACAGTGGAACATGAAATACAGCATCCAAAGACCACAATCAACCAAAAGAACGCACAGAAACAAACAACACTTTTAAAAGATGACTAAAAGGCAAGACACGCCATCACAAACAATCAAATGGTTGACATTAGAGCTACTTGAACGGTCAACGGCAGAAATGGCCGCTGGGGGTTTAAACCAGGTTCTATGGTGTGCCAAACCTCACTCTTATCCTATTGACATCCCAATAAAACATACGCTGTATGTTTTCTGTGTATACTATTCTAATGTTTGAACTTTTAATCTATATTTTCTGATGCGTTTTTTTGTAGTTTTTTGTGAAATCTTTCTTTTTTAGAATCACACTGAATCAAACACAAAACGCGAACAACCTATATCGTCTATGTACAATACATCGATGCCTGTTTAGCCCAGTGTTAAAACAATTGGGTTGTCAATCCAATGCTCATACGTTTTATTAGTTTTTAATGATTAGGTTTGTATTGTTTATTTGACTTTGTCGATCGGAGGTTAGTAATTGAAGGATTGCTATACAATGCCTTACTTACGGGTTTCCAGCCATGTGCCGTTCCCATTCTATTTATGTACACGACCACTAGCCTTATATAGAGATACATCCGCTTAACCCGCTACATATCTATACTGAGGGGAAAATGTTTAGCAAGTTTGTGTTGCAACCTGGAAATAATACATTTTTAGTTGTCAAATCAAAAAACTACTGCCATAGACACAATGTTTTATTAAACACACATCAATAACAGTCGAACATCTTAATGACGTAACAAATAAATGAACGTAGGGGTCAAGCCCGTAAAGCTCCAAAATGCCAGTATATCTTGTATACAGTATTATTGCATCTAAAACACTTGCTAAACTTTTTTCCCACAGTATATAATGGGCTGTTCTTTCTTTGAATTAAGAACATTCAATTTATGTGACAAAAGGATGTTTTGGGGAAAACGATTGATCAGCAGCCAGACATTGTAAAGCCTGATCAGCTTGCAAGTTACTCGCAGGATGATATGGGTTTTCAATAATGGACGCAAAGTCTTTTATAGTCATGTTTAGCGAGTTAAAGGTTAAAGGACATGTTTCCCAACGCTACCTGGTCATTGAAAAAGCAAGGACAGCTTGTTTATTTACGGAAAACATACTACATTAATGATTAGGTCTGGTATCTAAATTGAGGCCCGATTATAGCACAAACCAGTGATAAACTGGATTTTAAGTTTTAATGTGATAATTTTAATAAGGGTATTGCTTTTATTGACATGCCACGTATTTTTCGAGATAATCATGTTGTTGATTGTATTCCTAAATATTTCCAAAACATCAGAACATCCTATAAATTGTTAAGTATATAAACCCAACTAGACATATTATTTTCAACTGCAACGACATAGTTTCTGACCTTGACACAGACAATAACAATCCTAAGGAATGTGAGAGTAAAACATCAACAATTTCCTATGATCCGGCGGGTCATCACATCACTAGTAATTCTGATATTGTAGATAATTGCGAGGTGGCTTTCTATACATTTCCTATTTATTTAACACATATCATGACTTCTGGAAGTGTAATAAAGCCACGACTTATTTATCTAATACACCAGTGGATTATAGATGCAAATGAGGACCAAATCGGTGTGTTTTTCTACAGTAAATAATTCCAAAAGCCTTATACATTTATCCATTATTTTTGAAATCTTACTTAATAAAATGCATGTTAGTAACGTTAAATTGGGTATAAGGATCGCATTATGTATAATGCGAACGCGTTACAGCCACGTAACGTAGCTGACATGATGTAAACAACAAAACGATCATGATTTCTCTTACAAATTCCCGGTGTATACAAGGTAAATTGACAAATTAAAGTGAAACTATCACGTCATATGTGTGTTATGTGATGAATATATATTTTATCCAACTCCTTTTTTAAAAAAGAATAAATCACACATATGAGATCCTCTATGTATACAGGTTCATCAAGCCGTTATACTTATATTGCCTATTAATGCTGCCATGTCTGTTAGAGAATACAACCTGGTGGGGGATATCTTTATTTACCCTGTCCCGGGATTATAGTACGGTAAGATTGAGGTTTGGTGCACCCTAGAATTTGGTTTAAACCACCAGCGACCCGTGTTTCACCGACCGTTCCAAGTCGGTAGCCCTAGTGTTTACCCGTTTGTGTTTGTGTTGTGCCGTGCCTTGTCTAATCCCAATGTAATTATTGTTTGTTTTAATGCGTGTTTGTGCTTGACTTTATTCTGTGAACGCTACATTTGCTGTTCGACTTTAATACATAGTACCTTTTTTTTTCCGTATTTATTAGAGGATTATTTGTATGTGTTACTGAGTTTATCCATGCGTACAATAAGCTGAATAACGCACACAGAGTTAATGTTGCGTCTATATCTTTGAACCATTTCACGTTTCAGTTTGGTCATAATTAATTACTCCTTAAATAATAAATAGTTCTTTACTAACTTGACGATTTTGCTTTACAAATATATCGCTTCCTTCGAATTTGATACACAGAATCGATGCTTTCCTACAGTTCTATAATAACTTGCTATGTTCATGCATACCCAAGAATATACGAAAACATACATGCTTTTAGTATCGTTTTCTCGCCCGTGGGAACGCATTCGATTTAAATGTAAATACGTCAGTTTGATGGCTACATATGCAGACTTATTCAGCTCTTAATGAATATATCTGTGTGCTGTCTCAGCGTTACTGTAAATGATTCATGAGCATGTCCGTATTGCAAGTCTATATGTATTGCTTGCTGACAAGTGACTACGTTCGATTTGTAACTAAACAGTATTATCACGTCTTGATCTGATGGCTAAATGGAAATGTAGAGAAGTAAAGAAGTAAAGAAATCATTATAAGATGTGTCTGGACTATATATACTACCTGGTTTGTTAGTGGATGCCATGCCTGGGATTTCTTTATATAGTATGCCCCGTATTGTTCGGAAGAGTGTGAATTGGACCTAAGAATCCGTTTTAAACCTCCAGAAGCTGTTTATGCCTCAGTTCCAAGGCGATATCCCTTTTGTCAGTCGTTCTATATCTGTGATGTCTCAGTGTTGTTTTTCATCAAATATATAATCATGCAAGGGTTGACCCACACTTACGTGAAGCTTTTATATACAATGTACATTATTTATTTTTGATTAGTTAACAATACAATTTACACACACTATTAAGCAATGTATCCATTTTAGGTCGGTTGATATCAGTTTATAATTTAAATTATTATATAAAGGCATTTTGTACGTTGTCATAGTAACCCGTTAACCCGTTAACGCGATAGCGGGTCAGTCGAAGTTAATATGATCAGTTTACATTTTAACAGATATCAACTATTCCATAATTGTATGTATATTGTACATGTTGTATATAAATTTTATTTTTAACTATTTAATAATACATAGTATACAGCAAAAGTCTACATAAATTTGGATCACCCCTTCTTATGAGGTAATTGTTTAAAAATGCGTTGTTTTAGATTGCTGTGTGAATCATCTTGTATCATTTCCCGATCTACTAATATGCTTCAATTCATTATAATACGGAACGTGCATTCGTACATATAGTCATCGCTATAACATGTCTAATATATAAGGTATGTGTACAACAATAATTGTATCGGAGTGTTTATTAATACATATACACAGACCCAGAAAACTATGTAACTATGTGTTTAAACATAAATGTATGCAATATACATTTATTCTAATAATAGGTATTTGTACAATGTAGCTTCAGAGCATGCTGCTTTGTTACCCAACTCTTCAATCCATTTTTTTTTCCATCTCCACGCTAGTAATACGTGATTTTCTTGGAAACTATTTGTGATAGATGTAGTATAATAACGTTTACTTAGTGTCCTGTGAAACGTAACCAGTAATATAGCCATACCACCGTAATTCACCGTAACGCTTGTTAACTATGGTAACGTAATTATTGACATCACACTGTCAACTTCAAGTAATGCAAATACTGAAAATAAGATCGTTTACAAGCACAGAACACAAACGAAGGTAGAACTCGGTAGCGCACAAGAGCCAATGTATTACGCGATACGACGCATGCCTCTTTATACCGGTTTGAACGGTCTTCTATGTTGAAGACACAATGAGTCGATGATCTAAAGGATATAGAAATAATAGGGAAATTTTACAGCCACCACGCTACGATAAACGCACATTATTGTGAATGTCATAAATAAAATAAAAATCATACAGAATCAATTAACACAGACGTAAGAGGAAAGTAGCAGACTCGGTTATATTGAGTCAGTGTATTAACCAAACATATCACGCCACGTAATCAATGAATAATGATAGGGGGATACCATAGAAGCAATAGGATAAAACAATACCAGACACGATTTTATTAAAACTGTGCATTACGGGGAATATAAAAGCCAATACCGTTCACGCCCCATATTGCCGGTCTACGTTAAAGCCACAAAGAATGAATGAATGAATGAATTGGATTTTATAGTCGCACCGACAGCTAAGGTCATATGGCGACTTTCCAGTTTCCACTGGTGGAGGAAGACCCCATGTGCCCATCTGGGCAATTTTCGTGTACGGGCGGGCACCTGGATAGAACCGCCGACGTTCCGCAAGCTAGCTGGATAGCAAAGCCACAAAGAACAAACAGGTAATAATACTAGTGATTAATAGTCGGTGTTATTTTTAACAGATGCGACAGTGATATAAATGAACGCAGTGTGAACGTTCCAGTTTCCAGTTTACACAATTTTCTTGTACGGGCGGGCACCTGGATAAAACCACCGCCACAAAGGACACACAGGTAATAATACTAGTGATTAATAGTCAGTGTTTTTTTTAACAGATGCCACAGTGATATAAATAAACGCAGTGTGAACGTTAAAACAGGCTGAAATGGAAATCCCTTAAGCGTGAGACAGAAAAGGACAATAATATGTTTTAGAGAATCAGATCTTCACAGATAATATAATGTCTAATACCTCTCCAGACCCGAGCATCGGTTTAGGCGACATTTCACTTTAAAATCACAGACTGGACTCGAATACATAATGGACCCATAAATGACAGCACTACTGATACAATTTACAGAGGCTAGTGTGAATACCAGTACATATTGCATATGGGATCACTTGGAGATAATTAACCACAATAAAGCCACACTAGGCACGATGATCCCAAAGGACCAAGAAGTAATATCAATTTTGATTTGCAGCACTCGGAAGCTTTTGCGGCCGCCACAGGCATTAAATGAACGATAGACTTTGTGCGAATGGAACAAAAACATACGAATACAACGGCAGATCTGTTCATAATTAGGATTAGTTTATGTTTTGGTTATATACGTGACTGACGATTTTTTTCTAGTGATGCTGATTACTAGGTCTAATACTTTTAGTCGCAGTTTAGTATAGTCACACGGGCATGATACATTGATTACAACTATTAATATATGGAAAGGTAGGTAAAAATGTCGAACAAGAAATTCGACCAAACTCTCTCAAAAAAACAAAACAATTGCAATTATAAATATAAGCAAGTGTAGACATAATTCATATAAAAAAGTTGATAAAAGTACGTCTTGAAAAAAGTCATTTTCCTTAATACTATAGTTAATTTGACTACTTCATGCATTCAACAATAACCTCGCAATTGGTCACGCACGTTTCCGACCAAGAACCATTTGATCAATTAGGTCAATATTGTCCTTGTTTTAGAGAAAATCAGTACTAATACACAGTTCTCATTAATCCACGATCTATGTTCCGTCAAAACATCTTTGGCAACTTATTGGTTTGGACATGCCTTATTGTTGTTATCTATACAGAAGAGTACGATAATGGACCTTTGGAAACGGCCGAGCACGACACATACGAACTAGTGCAGTCTCGGTTTGATTGAGACTGTTCATGAGCGGTAGTGAAATAGACTAGCTACCGCTCACGTCCTCTAGCCCCGGGTTGAGCAGAACTCAGTATTCATAAAAATCAACAGTACAGAATTTTAACCATGGCATGCATATGGCGGTGGATATAGCAATATTTGTATCTTTATTTCATCCCCTATATCCAGCGGCGTATGGTCACGTGATCTACTACAATTGTATGCCCCGAAGAGCGAAATAAACAAAAATGAATTTAGTTGGGAGCAGCGGTTATGAAGCCTGCGTATCACAAGTAACAGACAAAAGACTAAATTAAAAAGCAGACACTATGAGTGGTTAAACAATACCCAGAGCCTTTTATCTTAATGTATACTTGTCACGTTGACAATAGTAACGTATAAAACAATGAAATAAATAACTGCCCATTAACATATTGGATAATATTAAATTCTATTAAATCTAAAATTCCAATCCAGGAAAAAAACAACAAATAAGTATTTGGTCGGTATTGAAATTTGCTATGCAATTTGTGCATTTATTACTTACAAAATAGGGAATTTAAACCTGTAAACATTGAAACAGTTAAGTTGCTTTTAGCTTTTGTATCTATTTAAATCATGTAAAAAAAGCCACAATCTTTCGCTCATAACAACCAATTATTATAAAAAAGGTTTATGATCACTGTCACTCACACATCCATTCCATTCTATCATCGTTTCCACGGGTGTCTGTGTGGTTGCCTTGTTTATAAGCACGTGTATCATAACACTACCCACTATATTATCAAGCCACTCTCCTTCCGACTTAACTTTGTTCCTACATATTCACATTTGTTTGTTGGTTATGTATATTGTATAAGGGCATAAATACAACTACCATGTCCCATGGCAACCATCACACACACTCTTTAACCCAGCTTCTCCACCTACACCTATCCTTTTTTTTCATTTCTTAAAATGTCCTCATCTCTGTTTGTTCGTATTATTTATGGATATATCTCTGTTATTTCTTTAAAAATTGTCACTTGGCATAATGATGTCTTTTTTTCTGATGGTATGTCCGGTGTACACCTTTGTATTCTCTGAAAATGTAAATTTCGATCTTCTTTATACTCCCTTTTTCGAACCATTCCTTAATTTTCGAAAATAAAACAGTCAACAGTCGAGATTGTTAATGTGTTTTCGTTACTCTTCCATGAGTTTGTTATATACTACTGGTGAAAAAATAAAAATATGTAATATGCTTAAAGCAATGATTTACAAATACTGAAATTATGTAGAACAAAGAAGGTTTAACAGTCGAACAGGAAATGTCAGCTTTCACAGAACACAAAGAAAGATAAAAATATCGGACAGGGAAAACAGCATTCAAGGACGATCAACCACAAAACACAAAAACAAACACGCATTCAGACAAACGAGAAGGCAAAAGTAATAATAAATGCAAACGACATAACAAACACAAAACGGTTGACAATAGGCTACCGCCTTGGAATGGTCAGTGGCAACAATGGCCACTGGGGGGTTTAAATTGGTTCTAGGGTGCACCAAACCTCACACTTACCCTACTGTCATCCCATTAAAACAGGACTGTGTAAATAAAGAAATCCCCGCCATGATCTTATTTCTAACCAACAAGGCAGCATCAATAGGCAATATAAGTAAAACACAAATATGCTCGTGTAAGTATAATACAAAAAAAACAATACCCTAGAAAGCCACAATGAAGGTACTCAATGACTAGGCAGAAGCCAGAGCAACAAGAGAATAAACCATTAAGGGCACGACAGGCCTAACGCCATGCCGCAAGTGTTACAAAAAGTCAAGGTAGTCGTATGCCCCTTTTGGGTTTACGTCCAGACAGATGATTAGAGCGTTACCATCCTTTTGAGGAACATAAATGCTATATAAGGGAACAATTTAGTCAGAAACGTTTCTGTTAAGCAGTCGCGTATTCTTTTATCCTCCCTAATCAGTAGTTGTTCAATTCCGGCTTTAGTTTTAATCGACTTTTGTAAAAAACGTCTTTATTGCGGTTGTCAGCGCGACTTTAAGACAATTCATACTGACAATTGCCATAAAAAAAGGGCTATAGATTTGTATCGTAATATGCTATTATGAGAGATAATCTATAGGATAAACAGTTTCTGCGGTGCAAAAAACGAATGTAATACAAAAGCATAAAAAGTTCTTTTTTTTTTTTAATAAACTAGACATTTCGCATTTGAATGAGTACTGCGCATGTTGGTCAAGTATTTTTATTCTGAATCAAAGCGGATTACATAATATGCCATCTGAACGAGCTTTACTTAATTAGTTTTGAATTATATCTAGAGCGACTAAATACAATGTTAGGAAAAACATGTACGTTTGATAGCTTCAGAGGCAGTCTAATATCCGTCAGAACAGAGTTTATTATTGCATATCTTAAACTATGTTCGTATGTCCTCCGCACGTCTTAATAGTGTCACACTAACATTGAATGTGACGTTTGCAGAGAGCTTATCTAGAAACGCGAAAACTGTTGCAACGTTAAAAAACTTCATATTTCAAATAAATTTAAAAAAAGCAGACAGACGTACATTAACATCATGTCAAGCTATTGGAAGTAGGAAACAGCTGATATAATGCTCTAAAATGTCATTCCACCTCCTGATGCTATGTACAATTGCCGTAATATACTGAAACGATAAAGAAATGCAACTCTGGAATTTCCGCTATATATTGTATGTGCAATATGCTGCTGTTACTCGAATGGTACATGGCTAGGTAAGACCTTTCCTTTCGGAAAAAATACTAATACAACATATAACACAACAAATAGTATTCCTTCAAAGTTTCAATATTGACAGTTTACGCATTTGGTTCAGGCATGTGAGCAAACTCTTTACGTTTAATACAGTATTGAACTTGCTACCCAACTATAATTACTAGTTATTGTATTCATGTTCTTTTTCTGTTTCAAGTATTTAATTTTGTATTTCCGTTTACATATTTAATCATTATAATTTGATCTGTGTTAATTGTAGTTTGCAGTTATTATTGTTTAAGGTTTTAGTTGCAAATATAAAGCGGTAATTATTATTAAGACTATCAGTGATCGTTACAAATAGTTTAGCTCTGAACGGCCATCCTCTTAGTTTCTCACCAGCTTATAAAAAAATTATATAAAGTTTTCAGACAAAAGGTGATATTAATAGAATACAATATGTATATTTTAAGAACTACAAGGTAACCACACATTAATCAATTCATTATCTGTCTGAATACATGAAGCTGCCGAAACCACTGGTCGCAGTTTTTGCCATATCCCTGAGAATATCTACGGACCTAATCAATCATTGCCAAATGGATTGTTTTCTCAGGTAAGAAACTATATTATTTTAACATGAATAGATATGCACTTTATCACGATTTACTATGATTAGTTCTATTTTGAATAATGCATTGTTCCTGTGCAAGTTGTGCTTGTGTGTGTGTCATAACCAAAATGAAGTATTCAACGTTGGTTCAATAAATCTAAGAATAAATACTAGAAATAAACTTATTGCAAATGTAACTCAAGGTCACAGTCATTGGCCGTACGACTTCTCAATTTTTAATAATTTTGTTTATCCAAATCTGTATGTAGTGTAAATTCGATGCAGGCATATAACAAGTCGGTGAACAACCTATGTTCTGATTGATACGTATAAGTATATTATTGTACATACCGACATAGTTGTATTCTAAGAGATTGATGCATAAATATATTGATTGATTCATCAACATATTGAATATATAGACATTGTTCTTCTATTAATGAGATATATGTATTCGTGTTTACATGGTAGAGTCAAGAACTATTGCATTTGTTAACCTAAGTATTTACATGAGTTATTCGCATACGCTTACTTTATTATTTTGAGCAAATTAAGGAGTAACATAACTGCTTGCATCGAATAAGAGTATATACATTATGTACATGTTAACCCTTATTGTATTGTAACAATATGGACTTGTTCGCTTATATCTAAACGTGGTACATTGACAGAAAATTGTTCTGCATATTGACCTGATTATGTTCTAAAGCCCCACAGAAGTGATCACCCAGAGTACATAACCCAAGCGGGTATACACATAACCCCATACAATAATTTGGTCACAAACTTGCTCAATATTTCAAAGAGAAACTTCAACATTTATGAATTTCTTGTTGCAACGTGTACTGTGATTAAAACGTCTACAACATCACAGTTGTGTCCTTCTTCTAACTAACTTCTTTTTATACCCCGTTTTTGAAAAAAACAGGGTATATTTAAATCGACTCCTTTTGTCCTCTGTTCGTCCGTCCGGTCCTAGCGTCCATCTGTCCGTCCGTCCGTTACCGCATCTCCTGGTTAACCGCTGAACGGAATTCAACCAAACTTAGGCTATGACTTTACCACATGATGACGGCGTGCAAGAACAACATTATATTTGGTTTCGAGCCCAGGGGCCATCAAAAGTGGGGGTCAAAAAGTCAAATACACTAAAAAATTCAATTACCCTGTCATTTTCCATATATTTGCACATAACATGGTGTATGTAATCGACTATGAAAGACAAACAACAAATCAAACGATTTTATTATTTCGAACTCGGACGTCTGCCCGGGGGTTCCCAGGGTGAGTGGGGCGGGCGGGGTTTTTTTTGGTAATTATGTCTCAAATGATACATTATGATGATGGCTCCACACACAGCGGCCCTGAGGGGGTCAAAGGGTCAAATACACTAAACATTCAATTACAGTCATTTTTCCATAATTTTTCACATAGATTGGTGGTGTATGTAATTGTCTATGAAAGATAAACAACATATCAAACGACTTTATTATTTCGAATTCGAACTTCTCCATTTTTTAATTATGTCTCAAATGAAACATTATGATGATGGGATTACACTGTATACATTTGTTTCCTCCTAATTCATCGGTGGGGGCCTGGGTGAAGGGGCATCAAATACACTAATAATACAATTATAGTGTTATTTTTTTCCATTTTTCATACGTTTGCACGTTAACTTGTAGCATAGTCATCTATATAAGAAAGAAATACACAGCATGTCAATTGATTTATTATTTAAAACTAAGGTCGTCATCACTTGGGGTTCGGGTTGGAGGAGGGGAGAGTATCAGTCAATTGTTTTTTAAAATGATGTCTCAAATGAATATTTTGATGAAGGGATTACAGTGTACAATAATATGTTGTTCTCCTGTATGTGTGTGTGTGAATATGAGTGGGGGTGGCCTGTGTGAAGGAAACTTGGGTATTTGCGATGGTGCGCCGTCTAATTCGTTCTATTTTTTTTTAGAAAACATCTTGGGATTTCTTTGGAATGTTTTGTGGAATTTAGTGTGCTGTATATACAATATATAGCTGAAATTCCCGAGTTACGTTTCTTTCTTTTTCTTTTCAGTATATGATCATACGTTTAATGTAATAATTTGCATGGAGGTAGCCCTATTGCCAGCCCTTTCATGTTGGTTAGTGAACAGTCAAATAATGATTTTGTCAGAAGTTTGTGATTTGTACTAGTTTATTTATACATCATGAATTTTATGTTTGAATCTACTTTTGTTAGATACATGTTCTATATTATGCACAATTCTTTATAAATAGTTAACAACATATGTCATACGAGTATTATTTACTATACACCTATGTCAATGCTTATCAGTAATAATGCAATGATATATATTGTAACATCCGACTTTGACAGTGTACAGTCATTGTATTGCATAATACCACTCACACACCAACTAAACAAATATACTTTAAATCACCCACTCACCAATGCCACTCAATGTCATCCGGTATAACGCTCTGCTCTTAAAATGTTAGTTCAAGTGGTCTTGATCATCGTCGACGATGGATTGTAAATACAAACTTCTTTTGCCCGTTTGTGCAGAAACACGTTTGTGAAACCGGAAGCACGTGACCGTAATTGATATCTTTTAATAAAAGTATTTCTGACCATCCGCCTTTAGTTCGTCGATATAATAATGACGTTGCTCTCTTTGTTTATTTATAAATGTATTGTCTTTCTGCCTTTTTGTATATATTTTTGCCAATCAGAAACCTTACCAGTGTATCGGCAACACACTTTTTTAGGTGGACTGTTCTAGACGTTTGTCTTGAAAACAAGCAACCGTTGAAGATGATCTAGACTACGGTTCAAGTAGATTCACAAGTCGAATAGGATATGTTGGATTCACAAAAGTCAATGTGACTGGAATTAATTTAACGGGATATTGGTCTACAGAAGCTGCTAAGAGGTTAATGTCACTGACAACTGATAAATTAATGTATTATTGCTTTCGTGTAGAAATTTAATAACTTGTATACTAGTCTAGACAGGGCGGCAGGACCACTTAAAAAAAGAGTATGAGAGTGGACCTTTGGAAACGGCCGAACATTATAAATACAAAAAATAGCAGTTTCGGTTTGATTGAACGGTTCATGAATGGTAGTGAAATATGCTTGCTACTGTTCACGCCCACTAGCCACGGGTTGAGAAGAAAACACTTTCCATTTGTATTTGACTGTTTCCTTACTCAGTCTGTCAAGTTCTTGTGTTTTATTAATTAGTTCGCTGGGACATTATGCAAACCCCATAGTTTGTGATCAATACTTACTTGTAATAGGGACGTCATATTGTAATGCCATCATCTATTGTACATGGTATGAGCAATGTACTAATGTTGGTTGCGTTATACCGTATTATTTCCAGGCAGTAACTCGTGAAGTTAAAGTTTGAATTTGAAATTTACTGAAACGAGTTATAGCTCACATAAAAGCTGACGAAACTACTCTTATGTTATAATTGAACTATTCAAACACAATAGTATAATTATTTTGTTCTGATGGAAATCTTAAATAATCTTACTCCGAGGTTTCAGTCCCAATATTACTTCGCATGTGCTATTGGGACGTAATACTCCGTTTCGTTTCAATTATCAAATATCAAATGTTATCCCTTTACAAAATATCTGTGATGTTTTTAATTTAATATTTTACTCAGATTTGACTTTTATTCAAATGATGTCCTTTTTCGCATTTTAAATGTCCTAATGGAGTTTTAAACTGCATTGGTAGAAGAAAGAAAAACGTATACTATTAAACCTATACACATTGTATTTTGTTTTATTTGAAAACTGCTATAACAATATAAGCATTAAAGAACTCATTTTTGGACGCAAATTCAAACTCTCAATTGTGACGTTCATTTAAAAAAATATATATATAATATAATATTTCATCGCACATTGTTCTTCGGGCTTTATTTTATACAAAACAGTCAGTGCATAATTTTCGCTAGTGTTTTCTTTGTTAGAATACACATCCATTTTTATACTTCTAATCCCTGACTGGCATTCACACGTTTGGTGTTCTTTACTGGCAAGACAGAACGGAATAATCGGATGTTTTGTTTCCATTGTACACGCGTGATCCTGTCTAGAATAATATTTGCCATTCGTTTCAAATGCTTGGAACTGACCAATTGTTGCTAACATTATTATTCATGTCAGTTGTTTTGCATGAAATGCACAAATATGTCAGTAATGGTGGATACGGCTGTCGATAGTGGACATATTTATGTTAAAGTCACTATTATATTAATTTTCTATTATACTGAGTCTCGTCTCCTTGGCCGACTGGTTCACGACGTTGCGTTGTAATCCTTCTCGCCTCTCACCGCTGCGGGTTCGAATCCCACTGGGAGCTCGACTTGTAAGTGAGGAATTGTCGATTCGTACGAATTGCGGGAGGTGTACAGTACTGGTTCTACGCAGAAAAAGCGGGTGGTCTACCTCAACCACAAAATATGGACCTTCATATATAACCTGACATGTGTTTAAAGTGACATAAAACACCATACAAACAAACAAATACACGAACATTGATTCTCTCGTTATTGCATACTGTTGTGCATTATAACTAATTCATTTTAATTGCTATTTAATGTGTAGTCAACATTATTTCTAACAGACTCCTTATTAGTCGTATTGGAGATATGCTTCTAACACTTTGAAAACTTTGAAAACTTTCGATCGCAATTGCATTGCGGTTAAAATTAGTAGTTTAAACATAATTAATATTCTTGTAATACTCCTGTAATATTAAAGCAGCTAATAATGTAATTATTGTTTGACGCCTACATTACGTCAATGTTTTATCTCTGGAACTCGGCAGGACCAATTCGTATACTCCAGTTAATCCTACTGAGGAAAATGTTGTTTCCGCTCAATCATATCACTCGGTGCACTACTTTCAAGGCTGGTTTAAACGATAAGCAAAACAAACTGCCTGCTATGTACTGGATTCCTAAATTACATAAAAATCCGTATAACCATTTCTGTCCAACTATGGTTAATAATATTTACCCTCAAGAACTTAAGCTTAACAAAGCTAACATATCTGATAATAACGCTTCGTTTCATGGTTTAGATCTCTCAATTGATAATGGTGAAATAATTAGCAAATCTATGACAAGAGAGATGATTTTAATTTTGACATTGTTAATTATCCCCACTTGGATGGGGATGTCCGCGTGCAACTTCTGGGGTGTATGTATCTCAACTTATTCGTTTTTCAAGAGCTTGTACTCGAGTTGAGGACTTTTATATTCCTAATCTTTATATAACTAAAAAGCTACTCAATCAGGGTTACCGTTACCATAAACTTCGTAAAACCTTTGCAAAATTGTATTATCGTAACCCTGATCTTCTTTCTAAATATAAAAGTAATTTAAGGACTCTTCTGCGACAAGGATTATCACAACATGACTTTTATGGTTATGTGACTTATAAACTTCGAAAGATTCATGGTCATGATCACTTTCATACTATCTTTGTTAAACTTGTTTGAAAGTTTATCAAAAAAGTTTATGACCCTATCAATTTGCAACGTACAGCATGCTCGGTGGTGGACCCTTTTACAGTTCGCCACTATGCTTTCCTCTTTAATTGTACGATGACCGGACAGGCTGTGGACCCTATGATGACGCCTACCTAAAGCCCATTAGGACGGTGGCGAAGTTTGTCTATGATCTTTCTTTTCTTTAATGGTTTATTCTCTTGTTGCTCTGGCTTCTGCCAAGTCATTGAGTACCTTCATTGTGGCTTTCTAGGCTATTGGTTGTTTTGTATTATATTTACATGAGCATATTTGTGTTTGACTTATATTGCCTATTGATGCTGCCTTGTTGGTTAGAGATTAGATCATGGCGTGGATTTCTTTATTTACACTGTCCTGTTTTAATGGGATGACAGTAGGGTAAGAGTGAGGTTTGGTGCACCCTAAAACCTGTTTAAACCCCAGTGGCCTACTTTGTCACTGACCGTTCAAAGGCGGTAGCCCTATTATCAACGCTTCTTGTTTGTTTGTTGGCATGTTTGTTTCTGTGCTTTTAGGTTGACTGTCCTCCTTGAATGCTACTTTCCCTGTCCGATCTTGTTATATTTCTTTACATTGGATTAACTTTCAGGACTCAATAAAAACAAATTATTTCTTGTATTATTTGTGTGTTACTTGCTTCCGAAGAATCGCATTTACAGTATTTTGTTTGCATTGACACTCGCGTTATTTTAGGTCTGTACGGCGACTGTAAAATGATTCGAAACTACGAATGTTAATATTTACAGAATCTTCGGGTACATTGAGTAAAATCTAGTAAAATACCGTTTAGGGGCTTACAGTTTGTGTGAAGGGTGTTGCATCTTAAAGTATATCTTATGAACTTAACAAAGCCTGGTCTTCTACTGTCTGTTAGTGTGTTTGTAGTCAGTGCGAATGACGGAGCAACTTCTCAGTTTGTTTGCAATGCTCTATAGAAAATGACTTTAAGACAGCAACACTTTTTGGCAGACAAATTGGGATCACTTTGTCCGTCGTCACTCGTCTGTTGTCTGTCGTCCGACCGTTGTCCGTCACCCTTTAACCTGCAACATCACCTTCGTCATAACTTGAAAAGGATTTGATCTATGTTCATGAACCTTCACAGACATCGTCATCTTACGTTAAGAAATGTCGCAACACATGTAAAAAAAACACTGATTTACATTTTGTGAGAGGTATGCCGTTTTCAAAAAAGATTAACATGCAAACTACACAAGCACATACGTGTACATACCTTGAAAAGAAATAAACCGGCAACCTAACCTAGCCCCTAACTTGGCAAAATATTGGCCGGCGGTCATGCAATATATATAGTTCTTCCTTAACACTTATTTAAGAACTCATTCACATGTCCAATACATCTGACTTTCATTTCTGAAGAGTTATTTTTCTTTTCATAGGCGTTAACCTGCAAACTAACCCAGCTTGCAACTTGGCAACATATTGACCTACGTTCATGCAACTTTATACAGTTATTTTCTCAGATGCCATTAACATGTCCTTTGGCAGAGTTATGCTAGTTTTAATAAAACTTAGACCTGCAACCTAACATATTTACCTACGGTCATGTAATTTATAAAGTTCGTCCTTAACAATTATTTAATGCCATTGCTATGTCCAAAAGCTCTGACTTTCATTTCTGAAGTATTATGCCAGTTTTATAAAAAAATAACCTGCAACCAAATATAGCTCATAACATAGCCAAATATTGACCAATTATTCAATGCCGATTTATGCCATTTTTCATCAAACGTTTACAATTTTAAAAAAGAGTATTCTCCATAGTTCACGAAAGCTTGCATCCGTTGTCTTCAAACTGCTGAAATAAGCACGTAGCAGCCCCATTGTCTTCAATTCTTAGATTGCATTCACCTTAAAGTTTTCTTTTCGTATTTGTCTTCTTCAATCGGTTGCGTTTTGTACGTTTCAAATTAATTACTACAACTGAGGAGTCGTGTTTGCATTTAAAGGTGCTTAAATCATGTAAATAGTAATGATATCTTCTTTCAACTCCTATAATTATTTCTCTGTCTTTGGTTTGCTCATTGCTCTACTACTCTACCAATCTAGCCTGTATTAAAACGAAATTGACACTTAGGGAGAATTTCATATAGTTTAATTAAACTGAAATTAATTGCATAGTCGAACCAACAGTTAAGGTTACGTGGCGAATTTCGAGCTTTCATTGGTGAAAAAGGACTCAAGGTGCCATTCTAAAAATTCTGCCTGCAAGGGCGGGCACATTGGTTGAACACTCGACGTTCCGCATGCCATCTGGAAAGCTTTCCCACAAACTGATTCTTCGTCCGATTTTTGCTCGAACCAACAATGTTGAAAAGCAAGTATTTTAAGTCAGAAATTCTAACCACTCGGCCACGGAATCTCACTCTGTTTTAATAGTATATTAACAAACATCTATTATAACTTACTTACAATAAGGATAAACCATTTAGAAATGTATGAAGCCTGACATGTGTTCCTCAAAACACACTATATTATTTACAGCAGGCTGCGTACAGTTTAAAGAAGAATAAACTCTGTTTTCTAAAAATGTGATGATTGGATATGAATATGCATTTAAATATTTAAGTCCTACATGGATAAACTAGTATTAGATGTGTTTTTGTATTAGTGATTAAGTGAATATTACTGACTATAATCTATATTATAGTCATGGTTATTGGAGGAAACGTATTGGGATGTTTGCATGATTGAGTATTCTCATAGTGCAGTTTTTTGTACATGTACACCGCCTGCTTTGTCTTTATCTCCTTCATGTAACAAAGGTAAGAGTTGCTTAGAGCTTACATTTCAAAACTTAAATTCTTGCAGGATCTATGACTTTGTAATATTTCTGTTGTTCCTGATTTTTCTTTGATTATGATGTATTTGTTTTAATGTAGTTATACAAATGTTTAAGTTGTTCCTGGATAAAAATAGGCACTAACGTTTTCGATTTCACCATAGCTAGGACATGTTTGGATTATCGTCGGAGCATTTTTTCTTTCAATGTTATTACCAGAAGATTTATTTCATCTCTTTCTTTTTTTTTATTCTGTGATTGTTCTAATTAATATAAATAAATAAAAGCGTTCTCGCAAATTAATATTCCCGACACGTGTGGTGACTTCATCGTTTCCCACGCGGTTAAGTTTTGCGCTAAGTAACATTTGATGATCTTGATCAATATACTCTCATCTTGCGCAGTTTATGAGTGACGTCATAAATATCGGAGTCGTATTAAAACGGTTTGTAAACATTGGCAACTTCATTTCTTTAACTTTTGTTTTGTAGAGTTTCTTTAGAACAATGAAGGAGTGGTATTTACTTATATTGCAAGAATAATGCATCTGCATATATTTTAATTGAAAATAGGGTCTTGTCATGATGTAAAACAAAACAAAAAAGATAATATTAACAACTATTTGTTGTTGTTGTTGTATATTAATTTGCAATATAACACAGGGTATGGTTACTTAATAATAATGTGCTTTTACATTTACAATTGCTTTCACTTTGTACTAGTCAAGCACTTTTGTGAGTTGATGTTGAGCAAGCTTAGAGTAAATGATTAATTATGAACATTGAATCTTCCAGAGATTCTAAGGAATACTCCAAATGCCATTATAATCATTATAATAAGAATATAAACAAATAAAAATCTATGAGAGATCTAATAATTGAAAAATATTATATATAAAACAATATAATTAAATAAAAAGTTTGTATTCATGTTTGGAATATATGATTTTATATTCTCGTTGTTATTTTCGCTCGGGTTTATACGTTGTACGTTTATTTTGTTTTCATAATCATACTTGACAAGGCGTCGTGGAAAGCGAGCCAGTTCGACGATTACTTCTCTGCCGGTTAACGTGGATGATGCTCCCACCTGGAAAAGTCAGCGGTTGCATGTCCCAGAAGGTCCAAAGTGTAAGAAGATCGTTAAGCAAGTGACGTCACAGATCGTAGAGTGGCTACAAATGGTTAGGGAAGACGCATTACAGGTGCAAGGCGGTAGTCGGCTAGAGGAACTGATGTCGCAACGTCTGCAGAAACAGGACTCCTTTTATACACTTTATTATGTTTTTAAATAAATAAAAACAGTAACGCTTTGGTTAGATATGTCGGTTAAAATATGACTAACCGGTATGATCTTTTCCCACACTTCCTGGTGTTGTTGTGCAAAAAAAACTAACCATTATAATTTTTCACACTAGGAGTCTCCAAATGCAAGTCAATTGTAGATGTTGTGTGTTTATGGCTATAGCATTTTCACAGACCCGTGTGGTTCCGGTGCAAATAATAAGACCATTGCAGATCCTGTTGGAGGGGTAGGCAGAGGGGTAGAACAACCTTAAAATTCATGTTCATGGTATAATGTTTTGTTCATGTTCAATAAAGGTCTTCACCATTTTCCCTGCATTGTTTCAGGTGCCATCGCGCTCATATCACTAGAGCAGTGGCAAAAAAACAATAAACGTGTCTCCAGCGTATATGGAGTGTCTACAATAGAATTTGCAGGAACTCTGCAGTTCTGCATGTGAGAAGGTTCTAGGCCCATTCTCCATATTTTATCTCGATGTACATGGAGGATGAGCCTGGCATGTTCATTCCTGTTAGGCGCCATATAACCTTTTATTTTTTGGTGCGCCTTAAAACCCCAATTCAGCCAATTCAGCATTTTCACACCTTTTGATTTTGTTGTTGTAGTTATTGCAAACAGTTCACACTAAGCATTGTGAAATTGTCTCAAAGTAAAGAATATCCTGTGTGTAATGCTACAGTGTTTTGTCTACATTTTCAACACAGTAAGTCAATTTGAATAAAAAAGAAAATAACTTTGGGTCAGTCGATGGAAAAACAGTTAAAAGCATTAAGCACGAAGGACGAGTTTGTGCAGGTTAAAGAAACGTTAAACTCGTGTCCTGCAAAAAAAATCAATAAATAAAAAATAGCACTTATTTCAAGGCAGACATGAATATTTTGGATTTTTAGAAAACTTATATGCTTGTTAGAGACTTCGGATTTACTTATGTCCCTTTAATAATTGATTTAGTAGAGCTAGAACAATGAAAACACAATTTAATTAAATAAAATGCTTGTGTCATTATGAGAATGGATGATGTCCATATCAATTTTCGGCTGATAATGCACATATCGTTTAAGTAGAATTATGAAAATCAGTTATATAAAAATAATTTGTTTGAAGAAATGTTGTATCAAGCCATAATGTTTGCTTATTGTTGTTACATGTATCATCGTTGTTGTGCACTATGTGTTTAACTTCTGCTGCTATTATTTACTACCCATAGCTGTTCGTGAAATTGTTTTTATGATTAGGCAATAGATTTTCTTACTGCTGACTAGTATATCTTAACAGTTTGTTTGTTGATTTCAGCTAGTTTTTGACTGTTGCTGCTATGAAAAGACTGTTTATAAAACATTCAATGCATTTTGTCTATCGATCCACTTTAATTTTTGTCAGTTTGCGTACAATAATGTTTTCATTACTGTAACTGTTTTACAGTGGATGTTGTTTTTATACAGACATGGTTGCTGATGCTGCTTAATTATAATTGGATCTGTATTACTTATTTTGTTTCATTCTCTCGAACACTTTGCCTTATATTTCAGTTTATGACACCATCAAGTTGACTAAGGCCAGTCAAAAGTTCCTATGTTCGGATGCAACGTTCTGGATCAGGTCATAGAGTCATCCGGTGTTGGTACTGTATGTAAAGTTTCATTTTCTACCAGTTATACATGATGAGCCTAAACCAAAAAGCGGCATTTTTAACCATTGTGAATTTCAAAAGTATTACAATTATGTCGTGTAGATGTTGGGAATATATGCCTACAATTGTTTAATACATTTAAATTTTAATTCATTGAAATGATTTATAAGTGGCGTACGTTTCAAGATCCATCCATTGACTCTTTTAAACATTACTTATACCGTAACCAAGTGCATACCCCATCATACTATTACAAAGGTTCTAAATATTATGGATTCACCAACATGTCACTGTGGAAACATTCGTAGGGAAATGTTGAATACTTTAATACCACTTGGTAAATTCTCATTAAATATACTATTATACGGAGATCCGTCGCTCGCAATACAAACAAACGTAGCTATATTCGAAGCTGTGCACAGGTACATTATATTGAGTAAACGGTTTTAATTGTATTTTCTAACAAAAATTGAACTAGGAAGCTGCCTACTACTATCTTATTTATTTGAACAGGGGAATGCTATACGCGATTTGTGCTGCATGCGCTCGTCGCCCCACCCCACTGTCACCGTCCTGTGTATCCCAAACGTTTTCACTATTTTTTTCCCCCTAAAATAGATATAATTCCTCATTTATTTTCTAATATAATGTACCATGTCTTTTTTGTTTGAATCTAAATAACCTTAGCTTCATTTTTTTTTTGCCTTATAATTAGCATTTTCTTTTTGCTGAACGTTTATATGTTATCTTTGTTATTTTTTGCTACACTTGTAATGTTTTGGATGAAGTTCACAGCTCTAATAATAAATATAACCGTCATTGTTATTTAGTACAAACAATCTTTCCTAGGAGAAGAATTCTATAAGCAGTTTGCTTTCATTCTAATCCTTTAATGTAATTGTACAATGTATACATGAAATGTTGTAAACCATTGAAAAAATAAAATACGTTTTAACCAAGATCTTGAAAGAATTTAGATACTTTTAATATGGTTTATTTTAGTGCTGCTCTTTTTGAGCGTTGGTTTATTTTAGGGCTATTCCATTTTGACCGATGAAGTTTTATTGATCCCGTCTATGTTGCACAAGGCATTTTGGTTAGCGGTTTATTGAAGTTTATTTATCTGTTCCATTTGGGCTTGTCGCTATCCAATACACAGCACTTTAAACCAATTATATGCATGGTCACTAAATTATCAAACCACTTCTATTCTATATCCTATTCAAACTAAAACGTCTATGCAGGGTTCCAACTTGTAGTGTGTGTGTGTAGTTCTAACGTTTGTAGTCCCTCCGCCTTGTGACCGGTGGGGCACTCAATAATCTAGACATTTATACAAAATTGTATATCAATAAAACACTTCATCATATTCATGTCAATAACTCCAAATGTAGGGAGGCGATTACAAACCAAGTAAGTTGTTTTTGCAGCACAAAAAACAAAAACAAAATGTATCTATATACATGTGTATATACAAAAACAATAAAAAAAACATCTTTGGTATCTCATACATGAAGGAAATACGTGGGCTAAATGCCATTCAAGTAGCCAGCATCAAATGACGATGACATCTGCTTTATTTATTATTTATAAGGAGTTCAAATATGTTTGCGACTAACCTTTTAAATGTAGGTTATTACTTGAAGCGTATACATGTTCTTAGTGTATAGTCCCAGGAGTGTATGGATGGATTTAATTTAGCCTTTAGATAGTTGTAAATAGTTTTGCCAAATAATTAGTATTTTAATTATGGATGATAAAACAGCGGAGCTCAGACGTCAATTGAACGTGTGGCCCTTAAATAATCGTGTATCAATTAATTGACAAACCGCTCATCAATTACTTAGGCATCTGATAATGATGATTGATTACTTACGAAAGTCTATAATCAATCAAAGGTAAAAGGTAAAAATGCAGTTAAAGTAATTTTAAAATAGATATAAACTTGATTATCCAGGAGACAAAAGTTAATGCAATTCGGAAAATGTGCATATTATACACAAATATACAAATTTATATTAGTTGTTTGCTGACAGAAATGAAATAACAATGGCACAAAAAACAAGTGAAAAAATGATACGTACTTAATCAGAAATCATTCAAAGATCAAGGTCTGAAACTTAATGACATGCACATGTTACACTTCATATTATTTAAACAATTAAAACCGATTGTTGATCGGCTAAATCCAACTGATTGTAACCGATGTTCAATCGAACGACCATCACTAGAGTGAACATGTGAAAGTCTATATTCTTGATGCTAATTTGTGAAAGCTTAGGAACTTCTGACAGTCAATTTGCTTTTGAAGACACATATTAAGGGTTACCATACTCTCAAATCTTACTTCAAATCTTTACATACTGAATATTTATTATGATATTTATTTATTTTGTTATGATGCAATGTCTTGTTCATCAACTGATGTGGTCGTTATTTGGTCTCTAGGCTTTCATGGCGTTATTCAAACAACCCTTGGCCAGAAAGCGGCAAAACATTTATCAAATGTGGGGAACACTTTGTTTTTTAACCAGTTAGCGGCTGGATTTGAATGTTTCAATAAAAGTAGGCAGTTATAAGAAAATATATACCTTCATTGCACTTTTTTTATTTTGGGCGAAAGTGAATATATATAATATGAGGATATACGAATGGTACAGTTTTATTGCTTTTTTAAGTATCATCATGTGTACAACTTGTTTAAATTTAAAATACATTTAAAATTCACAAATGCCATTCAATTATAGAATTTTAACAGACTATGAATATCATTTTACATAGACATATATATAGTACACACGTATTTCTACATACACAAATACATAAACTTATTACAAATTTAACACATTAAAGCAACTGATGCTAATTTGTTTTGTTTATGACTTCACGAAGGAACATACATTTACTACACAATCGAAGACTGTAAATGGAATAATTAAAAGCCCGACAGAACAAATGTGCATCCGGGATATTATCCATATAGTCATTTAACACAGATTGAACAAAAAACACAACATTTATTATCTCAAATGAGATTTGCAATGACGTGATTAACATTTAAACCAAATTATACATGTTCAATGGGTATAAGGTTAACCGAAGTAAAATCACATACACTTATAGGTTTGGTTTAAACGTAAGTCAATGCATTTTGTATAACAAAATATGCAAACGGGTCGAAACACACATCCTTACAACATTAGTTATGGTCCTTTCCAAACATTCTAAACCTGTTTAGCCTTCAACATTTTATGTTAAATACAAGGGGTACGTACATTGTAGACATACAAGATATTATTTTTAACAGTACTTTTCTGCTCAAACAAATGAGAAATTAACCTATTTCTGTCATAGCATATCCTGAATTACAATACACCTTTTATAAATAATATTACCCTTCGCTAAGTTGTACATGTACATTTCTAAATATTTAACTTGTTCTATATAAATAGAATATATGAACTTATTAACCATAATAATTTGATTAATTTCAAATGATGAATGCTTGAAGGCGAGCACATTATTGTAAAACATGTGTAAAGACCTGGTTACCATTGCACAGACTTTGCAAGCCATCGCACTCGTACGTCTTTATCGCTTAGGCAACTTAGTTTAAACTTATTTATGTTACATCGATTGTAACGAAAGCTCTATGAACTTATTTGAATCACTCTCGATGTCTTCCTGGGTAGAACCAGTACTAAGCAATGCAGATAAAATGTCTTGCTCAGGGACACAACGCATATGGCAATGATGGGAATCGAACCCACGACTTTTGGATTATGGGTCCAACGCTCTACCACTGGACCACAACGCTCCACTAAAACCACTAAGACCACAGTGCTTTATTAAAACTATATGAAAATGTGTATGTTGTAAAAGCGGAATTGTTTTAAAATTATCTCATAAAAGTCTCCCTATATTATTATTTTCGTTGAATACATGTAGCACGCATATATTTAGTATAGTTTGACAAATTTGACTATGTATGTTATCCATTACGTGGTCTGAGTATTAACTTTCCTCACCCATCTAACCCCTTCTCCAAGAAGCAAAAACAGCATTGGCTGGAGTATGAAATAAAACCTTAATTTCGGCTTAAAAGTTTGCATATTGTAAAATTAAAACATGTATTAGGTAATTTGTTATCGCATTTTTTTCAGTACAAAATGTTTTTAACACGTTTAATTATCGAAATATCCGTTACAAAACCCTGCTAATATAAGCTTTCCCATCGTTTAGTTGAATGAAGGCGGACCACGTAATGCAAATGAAGCTAACGCACAGTAGCAGAAAAACACCTATATATGCGGTATATGAAAACAAATAATATGACGTTTTGGGATATATCATCAATGAATTTTATTAGTAAAGACGTACACTTTTTTGATGTATACCTAATTATTTTTCGGTCGTGTGCGTTTGTTTTTTTCTGCTCATTTGCGCATCAACCATGCTTTGTTTCTGTTTAGTCGAATGTTTAAAGGGACACACGGCAATCTTGATTTTTTAAAACTCACGGCGTCCCGTTAGTTTTTCGCTTAACTTGCATTTGCTCAATCATCAATATTGATGGTTAGAACGGTTCAAAGCAAATTGTTTTTACATACTAGTAACTTTTTATAATATTGCACCATAAATATATTTAAAAAATTGGTAAAACAAAGATGAACATTGAATTCTCGATTTTTTATTTATTTATATTCGAGCAGTTTTAAAGTAAAAATGACACAGGATAAATAAATCGAGGAGCACATTTTAATATTGGAATAAAACTCAAGATTGCCAGGTGTACCTTTAACTCGGACTAGTTACAGAGTTATTCGGGGTTCAGATGATCCATCTAATTGTTATTCGAATGTCCGGTTTCGTAAATTTCAAGCAAAGCTGATAAATGTTTTAATAATGTCAATGCATAAGTTTCATCCAGTATGTAACATGAATTTGTTTAGAAAACAAATTTAGCACACAGTACGTTCAACGTGGTTGCCTTTAGACCCTTTTTATAAATTATATACAAATTACAAGAATTTCAAATATTATATTCAAAGTCGCTCTGGCAAGTGAAATCGGTTGTATCCTATGTATAATGTAATTGTTTATGCATGCATTAATACATGCTCAGTGAAAGTTTGTTTCTTATTTGACAAAACCGCTTGTTTCACTATTACTTCGCTCGTCATTGATATATTAAAACGAGATTTCACACTGGTGTCTACACACGTTACTGTCATTAGCATATCTCTGCATAATATTCATTATTTCAACTGGATATTTCTTATCAATTGTAAAAACAATAATTTATTTTCCTGTTTTCAATAATCTGAAAAACGAAAAGAAATCAAAATTAACGAGTTGTCAATAAAGCATTTGAGATCTCCTTTTTTTTAAAAATATATCAGTATATTTGAGTACATAGGTTTGCGGTAAATGAAAATAACAAAATTACCTGATAATCAGCTGAAATAATGAAAATATTATACGCTTGGGTTATATATTAGTTTTTAACATTAGTGTGACTGTCAATAAATACTAAAAACTACTTTACATAATATTTAAAGTGGATCTTTTGAAAGCAACAATCACCGACAATAATTAAAAGTAGCAGACTCAGTATTATTGAGTCTGTTCAGGAGAGGTAATTTAAGATGCAACACTTCTCACGGCACCTAGCACCGGCTCTAGCGGTATTCTAAAAAAATCTAAATTTAATTACCTTTTAATTCACTTTTTACAAACAAGTGCGCCTTTGTTTTTTCAATGGATTAATAAATCATGAGTATATTTTGTAGTGTTGTATTTCGTATAGATGTAATGTTTAAGGTGCAATTGATTTATTGGACACTCTGTATTGTAAGTTTTCAATCTAAAGTGATCTTAATTAATACGTCGCCATTGTCTGTGTGACAGGAAATGAACGTGTCATGTCGCGCAGATAATAACACTTAAGATTACATCCAGTGAAGTAGGAAATATGGATGAAATGGAACATAGATGTGTTAAAGAAGAGAGTGACTAGGTGTCTGTTTCGTAATCTATGGTACATTTCTTTTATACAATTACCTGTCCATGACGAAGACAAATCGTATGAAGTTATGCCCGAACGGATGTAGTAAAGACACAGGAAGCGATTGTAAAGAAAGTATGGAATTCCACCAATATAAATATTAATATGCTCCAATTGTATATAAAATGTGCAAACAAACTTACGTTGCATTTTATTTGAATGGCGAAATAGTAATTTGAAGAACATGAGTGGAGGTGATCTGAAAGTATTATGAATTTCATGTAAACTCTCGTTAGTGTATTTAAAAAATATGAACTTGCTCTAGTTGTGTCTACTTCTAGAAACAGTTTCAGACACCATTCAGTGCACGCGATTCTGTGTTCTATCAATAACACATAACATAGATATAACAATCGAAGAGGAATAGTCGCATTCAATCACCCACAAACACAGAAAAAAGAACAACTTTAAAGATGAATAAAAGGCCAAATAAGACATCAAAAACTCAAACGGGTTGACAATAGGGCTACCGCCCTGGAACGGTCAGAAAGGGGTTTATACCAGTTTCTAGGGTACACCAGACCTCACACTTACCCTACTGTCATCCCAATAAAATGGGACAGTGTAGATAAAGAAATCCACGCCATGAACTATCTCTAACCAACAAGGCAGCATTAATAAGCAATATAAGTAAAACACAAAGATGCTCGTGTGTATATAAATACGAACAAAATAGCCTGGAAAACCACAAAGAAGATACTACTCAATAACTTGGCAGAAGCCCTAGCAACTATAAAACATATCACTGAGGGCACAAGACAAGACTCCAGACAAATATCAAACGTCACCGTCCTTTTGGGCTTTACGTAGACGTCATCATAGGGTCCAAAGCCTGTCCGGTCATCGCACAGTTAAAGAGAAAAGCGTGGTGGCGAACTGTAAATAGGTCCATCACCAAGCATGCAGTGCGTTTCAAAATGATAGGGTCATAACCTCATTTGATAAACCTTTTGAATTATAAAAAAGCAAACAAAAACTACAACAACAACAAAAGAAAAAATAAAGAATAGCAAATGACATTTTTTTATTCCAAGCTATTAAATAAAATATGAAATAACAATTGTCATGATTTTGCATACATGTTACAAGCAACACATACTGAATTTTATAATATAACATTATAAGGTATTGGGAACGAAATAAGGCGAGTGTATAAAATGTGTATTTTTTTTGGTCTATACCTGTGACAGTTACAGGACAAAATAATATGAAGTGTTGATAAACATTTAAGGCAATCACTCTTTATTTAGGATAACATCGCTTTCGCATGATAGAACACAAGTTGTGCCGCGATGCTAATTCGTGGTTGTCTTAAATATCATTGCATTATGATTACATCCGTGAACCTAACAAAAATGCGAAACAAAACGTTTAAACTATCATATTTGCTTCATATAGAACAGAACGCTATATCAATCTGAGACCCAACATGAACCCAAGCATAAGTGATACAGTGTATCTTAAAAGTTGATATATTAAATGGCCTTGCACACATGTTGGGATACTAAGTTTGCGATATAGAGTAGAACTGTATACTCAGTCAAAAAAAGGTGTGTACATCAGTTGTTACAAATTTAGCGAAACACGTTTTTGTTATATATACACGATTGACCTAATAAATTAGTGACACTTCTGTATATCAAGATATTTCATCAAAATTGCAGAAGCATAGAGTTGAATGGGAAAATACAAAAGACCAGCAAGCTTGCCTTTGCATTTTTCATGAAGGTCAGACGTTTTCCTTCCCAAACATAAATCTATGATGATTGCAATGTGCGCTATATCGTTAGTTAATCCTTTTTACATGTGTTCACTATTCTTCCGTGTTATAGGAGGCATTAAAAGACAGTCACAAATCTAACACAATCTCTTTACGTGGTCATTGACAACGCGAAGAGAATAAATTAACGTCGCGCCTTGCAGATAACAACAATAAAAACATTTTCACGTAAATCAATTACCAATACTGCTGTTATGGATCACCGATGGATTACAGATGACTTTGAATAAGCCTGTATACGCTACTGATTCTGAAGTCTCCAGACAGATGCGCTCTGTCATAGATATTCTATGTTTCCCTCGGTCAAGATAACACTGATCAATGTATGTCTGGTCGGACAGTTGTATGGCAAGCCTATAACAGAATGTTGCTTGAAGTAACACATGTAATTTAGTGTATAGCCAGAGAAACCCACTTACGATTTAGAATAATTCTTGTCCATAGTATTATATTGATTTTTTTTGATGCTGTACAACATAAGGTAAATGATTTACAGTTACGCTCCTTAAGAGCTGGATATCACAATATTCGTACCATTGAATACATGCACTTAATATATTTGATCTGACCAGAATATATAGTTCAGTGGCTTTATGTGTTCTGACGACGAACAAAAGAAAGGCAGTAATAAACCACTTGATTACGGCGTTCTATTTTCGTGTATCGTATCTGCATCTTTTAAAATGCCAACGAATTCCGCAGGATTTAATCTTATATCAACTGAAACTACGTGAATAAAATGACAATAAACGACGAATTTAACACGATTTGAATACATTGCCGTTGTCAGAATGACTGTCAGAATGGCAAGCGTAAATTAGAACTTCCATTTTGAAAGGTGAATCAATTAACAGTAGCTGTGTGATGGCATACACATGGTATAAAGACACACATTTTTGTGTATCCGTCCTTTTATTTGTTGACATCATGTTCCGGTTGTCAAATCATTTGTAACAGTTATCTGATTAGTTTAAGGTAAACATCTTTTTTAATTACTAATTTGCAAAATGGTATCATAATAATACTAAAATACATAAATGCAAGCTAGTTTAAGTTCAAAAGTGAACTTCATTAGTATATTGAGTTGCTCATATGAATCCTTCAACCATACTTCAAATCTTTTTTAATTACTAATTTGCAAAATAGTATCATAATAATAATATAATACATACATGCCAGCTAGTTTAAGTTCAAAAATCTACTTCATTAGTATATTGAGTTGCTTATATTAATCCTTGATACATACTTCAAATCAATTACCGTATTGATGAATCAATTATCGCCAAGTGTGTTATGGCATAACTACGAATTGATGAATAGTGAACTAATATGACTGAATCCTAAGGTATTATGCATTGTCTCGGATAACTGAGCAGTTTAAACAAACGAAAAAAACAACATAAAACATTAAAAAAAACAAGAAACAGCAACAACAAAAAACAAGAAAAAAAACCTTTATCTAACTTAGCTAACGCTTTACGTATATTTATATAAGCATATACTGACGAATATGTTTTAGCATCAGATTTGACCCATCGACATTATCCTACATGTTACTTGTTGGTACAGTTCTGCTCCTTAAGAGCTGGATATCACAATATTCCTATAATTGAATACATGTGTTCAATTTATTTGATCTGCCCAGTATATATAGTTCAGTAGCATTATGTGTTCTTCCGACGAACAAAACAAAGGCAGTAAGTGACGTCTTTACTGTCAAAAGAGTAATGATCTATCAAGGTGCTTCAAACAGTATTTTAACGAGGCCGGTGTACTACCACTTGATTACGGCCTTCTCTGTTCGTGTATCTTATCTGCATATTTTAGAATACCAGCGAATTCAGCAGGATTTAGTTTTATATCAACTGAAATTGCGTGAATATAATGATAATCAACGACAAATTTAACACGATTTAAATACGCTGCCATTGTCAGAATGACTGTCAGAATGACAAGCGTAAATTAGAAATTCCATGTTCAATGGTGAATCAATTAACAGAAACTGTGTGAAGGCATACACATGGTATACAGTAACACGTTTTCTTCCATCCGTGTCGTCCTTTTATTTTTTGACATCATATTCCGGTTGTCAAATCATTTTTAACAGTTATCTGATTAGTTTAAGGTAAACATCTTTTTTAATTACTAATTTGCAAAATGGTATCATAATAATACTAAAATACATAAATGCAAGCTAGTTTAAGTTCAAAAGTGAACTTCATTAGTATATTGAGTTGCTCATATGAATCCTTCAACCATACTTCAAATCATGTACCTTAATGATGAATCAATTATCGGCAATTGTGTTATGGCATAACTATGCATAATGAATAGTGAACTTATGTGACTGAATGCATTTTCTCCGATAACTGTACAGTTTAAACATGTTAACCCAACGGAAAGAAACATATAGAATTAAAACAAAACACACACAAAAAAACAACACAAAACACAGCAACACAAACAGAACAGACCCCACTCCATACCTCCCCCTCTCCCCCACCCCCCACCCGAAATAGTGTAATTTTTATTATGGAGTTTGTCATTTGTAACTTTAGTATTATCATTTAAACGTCTAAGTGAACCCGGAATGATGCGTGTTCGAACAAAACCTTTATCTAACTTAGCTCACACGCTTTACGTATATACGCACATACTGATGAACATATTTTAGCATCATATTTGACCCATCAACATTAACCTACATGTTACATGTTGGTAGTAGCCAAATATGTATTTAACACGTTCATTATACACACTCCTTGTAAACGTTACAGGAACATGGTAATGTCTCGCAGATAACGACAATAAAGACGTTTCAAGCGAATACATTGCCAGTAATACATCAATGGTAATACATGCGTTCACTCCATTACTGACATGATTTGTATCAAATTTGGTTGCGTAATGCTTCTTGCTTAATGGACGTATGTGTTAAAGTTTAAACATGCTTCGCATAGAAAAGAGTTTGTAATAGGACCTTTGGAAACAGCGGAACACGATAAATACGAAATATTGCAGTCTCGGTTTGATTGATCATTAACGGTAGTGAAATATGATTGCTACCGTTCACGCCCCCTAGCCCCGGGTTGAGCAGAACTCAATATTCATAAAATCAATAGTACGCAATTTTAACCATCCTGAAGATGGCATGCATATGGCGGTGGACATGCCATATTTACTGCCAATAGTCCATGTCCAGCGGCGTTCATTGAATTGGATATCAAAGAACACATAGCTTTACTAGGATAAAACATAACACATATGGAATATTGAGAAGTGTTTCTGACGCAGCTAGAGATGCATTGTCTCTCTTATAGATTAGCATGTTCCCCGTGTACATGCTTAACAATATAGTCACTTATGCATGCCACCTTTGTCTTTCAATTGTTAAATCAGGGATCCACCTATATTTAAAACAAATCGTTTTCAAGTATGAATTCAAACATAATCTCATCGTCTATTAATACGATCGTTTGCATACTTCCCATAATAGTGTTGATTCAAATCTTATGTAGCATAATACTACAATGCATCAATGTCAGCACGCTAAAAATATGTTTTAATCGGACTTAGAAAACGTGCTGCGATTTGCCGCACCTGTCACCGTACTCTGAATATATTACAACGAAAAGAGTGTATTCAAGCCAGGCCGTTAAAATTACGGTGCTGACATAATATTTGAAACTAATATGAAGTTGATGGCATGAGTTGAACATTTATTGACTGTTGTTTGTTTTGAACGCATTTGGTGAGATGGCCGAGTTCTATGAAGTATTCATTTGCTGTTCGACTTTAATACCTACTGTTTTTGTTCGTGTTTACTATAGGATTATATGTAAGTCCACTCTCATACTCTTTTACTGAGTTCATTCATGTGCACATTCTGCTGAATAACGCACACAGAGTTAATATTGCGTCTATATCTGTGAACCATTTTACGTTTAAATGGGTAATTAATTAATATGCTTCTTCAATAATAAATAGTTATTTATTAACGGGACGATGATGTTTTCCTACAGGTGTATACGTTCTTGTCATGTTCGTGCATACCCAAGAATATCCGAAATTAGTATCGTTTTCTCGTCCGTGGTAACGCATCCGATTTAAATGTAAATATGTCAGTTTGATGGCCACAAATGCAGACGCGTATTGCAACTAATAATGAATTTGTTTGCTATCTCAGCGTTATTGTAAATGATTCATGAACATGTCGATATTGCAAGTCTATGTTTATTGCATGCTGATAAACTATTACGTGTAACTAAATCGTATTATTACTTCATGATCGGATGTCTAAACAAGTAAAGAAATCATTATAAAATGTGTCTCGACTATAACTACTACCTGGTTGGTTAGTGGATTACATGACTGGGATTTCTTAATATAGAATATCCCATATTATTCGAAAGAGTGATAATTGGACCTAAGAATTTGGTTAAAACCTCCAGCAGCCATTTTTGACTCAGTCACATGGCGATATATCTTGTGTCAGTCCTTCTATGTTTGTGATGTATCAGTGTTGTTTTTCAAATATATATACAAGGGTTGAACCAAAAGTACTTTATTATATTTTTTCTATACATTATTTATTTTTGAACAGATAACAATACAATTTACACACACCATTAAGCAATGTTTCCATTTTAGGTCGGTTGGTATCAGTTTATGATTTAAATTATAAAAAGGCATTTTGTACGTTGTCATAGTAACCCTTTAACGCGAGAGCGGCGCAGTCGAAATTAATATGTTCATTTTAAAATTTAAACTGATATCAACTATTCCATAATAGTATTTATATACATGTTATGGTTAACTATTTAATAATACATGTTATATAGCGAAAGTCTACGTACATTTGGATTACCCATCGCATATACATTAATAGGTAATTGTTTTAAAATGCGTTGATTTAAATTGCTGTGTGAATCATCTTGTCTGATTTCCCGATCTACTAATATGCTTCAGTTCCCTATAATGCGGCACATACATTCGGGCATACATTCATCGATATAACATGTCTAAATGTATAGGTTAATAATCTATAAGGTATGTGTATAACAATAATTCCTGTTTTATCAGTGTTTACGCATACTTATCTTACATACAGACCCAGAAAACTATGTAACTATGTGTTTAAACATAAATGTATGCAATATACATGTATTCTAATAATAGGTATTTGTACAATGACCAGTCTAGATATAGCTTCAGAGCATACGGCTGTGTTACCCATCTCATCAATCCATCTATCTTCCATCTCAACTCTATTAATACGTAATTTTCTTGGAAACTGCTTGTGATACATGTAGTATAATTATTTTAGTGCCCTGTTAAACGTGAACAGTAATATAGACGTACCACCGTAATTCATCCTAACGCTTATTATTTATGGTAAAATAATTGTTGATAACACGCTGTCAAAGTAAAGCAAATCCTGAAATTAAGATCGTTTACAAGGACAGAACACCGAAATAAAGGCAGAACTCGGTAGCGCATAAGAGCCAATGTATTATGCAAAACCTCGCATGCCACTTTGCACCGCTTCGAAAGGTCTTCTACGTTGAAGACACAATGGGTAGATAATCTAAAGGACATCGAAAAAATAACAGTACTGATTCCTAGCATTTGGGGAGTTTTACGGCAACCACGCTTCGATAAACACAAATTATTGTGAATGTTAATATATAGTATACAAATCATACAGAATAAATGAACACAGACATAACAGGAAAGTAGCAGACTCGGCTGTATTGAGTCAGTGTATTATTTAAGACATATCACGCCTCTTTATAAATAAATACTGACATGGGGATCCCACAGAAGCAATCAACACTAACAGGAAATAAATACTAGACAAGATTTTATAGAAACTTTCCATTACGGGTAATTTATCATGCAGTTATGCACTGTTCTACCTAATAAAGGGTTGACCTAATACATTTTGCTTTATCAGACAACGACCTATAAAGGAAATCAATGCGGAATCCCTTGGCGTTTATTGTACGTAACGTTATCTGACGTCATATACGTAACGTTATCTGACGTCATCAAACAAACAAAAACAAGAAAATGTCGTCGTCCTCGATAAGCGTAACATTATGCGAAATAGAAAAGTAATTCATATAGAAAATGTGGATAATTTACTGATCAATAGAATAGAATAGAATATTATTTCAGTGCCGTTTACTATCGAGTTTATTAGGCTCGCCATTCTTCGTTTTCTAAGCCTAGCCTAATAAACTTTATAGTATAAGGCACTGACATAATATTCTCTATATAAAGTATATTACCTTTCACGTCTCATATCACCGGTTTAGGCTGCATACTACTTTAAAACCACAAAGGACAAACAGATAACACGTTTTAACAAATGTCACTCAGAACTAAATGAACGCTTGTGTGAACGTTAGAACAGACTGAAATGGAGATCCCTTAAGAGTGACGAGAAATGAATCAAGACGGAAAAGGAGAACAAAAGGTTTTAGTCAATCATCTCTTCACATATAACATTTATGTAACGCCTCTCACGTCCCTAGCATCGGTGTAGGCGATATTTCACTTTACAATCACAAAGACTGGGTTCGAAGACCCAATGGACCAGCAAATGTCAACACTACTGATTCGTAGTCATGGTAGTAGGCGCGACATTTTACAGTCGCCACGTAGCACTACAAAAAACGCTAGTGTTAATACCAACACATATTGCATATGAGACCACTTGGAGGTAACGAAACAAATCAATGCCACACTAGGTAGTTTCGATGATCCAAAAGGACCAGAAAGTAATAAACAAATTGATTCGCAGCACGCGGACGCTTTTACGCTGTCACACAGCACCAAACACATTGAAAACGTTATCAATATTAAGTAAAGGACACTTCATCAGACAAAATGTAGCGGATCTGGTCATAACTAGGATTAGTTTATGTTGTTTTAGTTACATACATGTACGAGACTCGATGTAAATTTATTCTAGTAATGCGGACTTGCTTTTATTAGGTCTAATACATTTAGTCGCAGTTTAGTATAATCACACGGGCAATATAACTAGATTACAACTAATTCATGGACTGGTAGGTATACAAGGCGAACAGGAAAACCAAACACACTCATATAAAACAAGCAACAATTGCACGTATAAATATAAGAAAAGTACGACACATTAAACATAAAATGCTGACAACAGACTTAGAAAAAGTAATGTTCCTCAATAATATGATAAAGACCTTTGGAAACGGCCGAAAACGACACATACAAAATATTGCAGTCTCGGTTTGATTGAGACTGTTCATGAGCGGTAGTGAAATATGCTAGCTACCACTCACGCCCTCTAGCCCCGGGTTGAGCAAAACTCAATATTAATAAAATCAATAGCAAAAATGTTTAACCATCCCGAAGATGGCATGCATATGGCGGTGGACATGGAGTATATTTCTTCCCCATGTCGTACGGCGTATGGTCCCAGTATCTAATAAAATTAAATGCCCCGAAGAGCGAAATAAACTTAATGGAATTGAGTTGGGAGCAGCGGTTATGAAGCCTCCATATCACAAGTAACAGTTAAACGACTAAATTAAAAAGCAGACAACATATCCTATAAGTGGTTAAACAATACCCAGAGCCAAAATAACCTTGAGGTTGGCCATAAACTTTTCCGACCTGACACCATTTGATCAGTTTAGTTCAATAGTGTCATTGTTTTAGAGAATTCAGTGCTGAATATACACTTCATATTAATCCACGATCTACGTTCCATCACAACACTGTTGGTAACTGATCCGCATGGAAATGCCTTATTGCTGTTATCTTCGCGACTTGAATAAGGTATACTTGTCATGCTGACAATAGTAACGTATAAAAACACGTTAATTAAATAACGGCCTGTTACCATGTTCTATAATCTTCAATTGAATGTATCGTTTGAGAGGATAGATGCAATGTAAGAAGACAATGTACGTTTACTAGCTTCATATGCAGTCTAATATCGGTCACTGAGAACAGAGTTTATTATTGCATAGCTTAAACAATGTTTCGTATGGCATCTCTAAGTCTTAATAGTGTCATACTAACAATGAATGTGAAGGTTGCAGAGAGCTTATGTTGAAAATGATAAAATTGTTGCAATGTTTAAAACTTTATATTTTAAATAAATTAAAAGAAAGTAGATTGACGTACACCAACATCATGCTAAGCTATTCGAATAAAGGAAACAGCTGACAGAATGCTCTACAATTTCATTCCACATTCTGATGTGATGTTTAATGCCGAAATATAATCATATAATGTCGTAATTACATGGCGGTAGCTCTATTGTCAGACGTTTTATGTTGGTGAATGCACTATTATATCAAATGGTATGTACCATAATATATTTTAAATCAAAAGTTTGTTATTTGTCCTAGTTTATTTATAAATCATCCATTTCTGAATCTACTTTTGTTAGATACATGTACTATATGAACCAGTCTTATCATGCACTATTCTTTATAAATGATTGACAACATATGTCATACGATCATTATTTACTATACACCTATGTCAATGCTTATCAGTAATATTCCAATGATATATATTGTAACATCCGACTTTGACACGGTACAATCGTTGTATTGCATAATACCACTCACAAAGAAGTTACAAACAAATACACGCGAAATCACCCACCGACCTAGGCCAAGCAATTTCACCCGGTATAACGTATGTTCTGCTCTTAACACGTTGGTTCAAGTAGATACAACAGTTGAATAGGACATGTAGAATTAAGAAAAGGCAATGTTACTGGATATAAATTAACGTGATATTGGTCTACAGAGGGTGCTAAAAGGTTCATGTCACTGACAACTGATAAATTACTGCAGTATTGTCTTCGTCCGTGTAGCAATTTAATTACTTGTATACTATTCTAGACAGGGTGGCAGAACCACTGAATTAGTCCGCTGGGACATTGTACTGGGTTCAACAATGCAACCCATTTCTTTATTCGCTATTAATGAATAGTCATGTTATACTGCAATGCCATCATCTATTACACATACTATGAACACTACACACATGTTCTATGCGTAGTACGGTTTTATTTATAGTCAGTAACTCATGAAGTTATGTTCGTAGTTTGAATTTGAAATCTTAAACGAATTACAACTGACTTAAATGTTGACCAACTTACACAATTTCTGATACAGTCGCTTCTTTTTTTCCTTTATTGAAAATGGCGAAATAATTAGTAAAATCTAGGACAGTGAGAGATGCTTTTAAGTTTGATTTGTTAATTATCGCCATTTAGATGGGGATGTTATCGCCATTTAGATGGGGATGCTCCTCGAGCTACTACTTACGGTGTCTATGTTTCTCAACTTATACGTTTCTTTAGAGCTTGTAGTCGTGTTGAGGACTATTTGTATCACTAAAACGCCACTCGAGCAGGGCTACCGTTACCATCAACTTCTAAAAACCTTTGCAATTTTTTTATTTTCGTATACCTGGTCTACTTTTAAAATATAAAATTAATTTAAGAACTTTCTGCGACAAGGACTATCACAACCTCTCTTCTATGGTGATGTGATTCACAAACTTCGTAAGATCTTTGATCACAATCACTTAAATACAATCTTTATTAAACTTGTTCAAAAGAATATCAAAAGAGGTTATGACCTTACTATTTTCGACGTACTGCATGTTTACAGTTCGCCACTATGCTTTCCCTTTTGATTGTGTAATGACGTCTAGCTTAATTCTTATAGGACGGTAGCGTGTGATGTCTTTCATTTTTGTCTTGTCATACCCTTAACGGGTTGTTCTCTTGTTGCTCTGACTTCTGCAAAATCATTGAGTACTTACTTTGTGGCTTTCTAGGCTTTTTTAGTTGTTATATTATATATACATGATCATTGATATGTTTATTGATACATTGATACTTATATTGCCTATTAATGCTGGCTTATTAGAGATTATGACCTGGAAGGGATATCTTTATTTACGCTGTGGTACAATATGGTAAAAGTGAGGTTTGATGCACCTTATAACCTGATTTAAATCCCGGAGGCCTTTTATTCTGCCACTGGTGATAGCCATATTCTGAACCCATTTGTGTTTGGGATGTCTTATCTTGCTTTTTATTCATCCGTAATGTTGTTCTTTATTTCTGTGTGTTTTTGTGGTTGACTGTCGTCCTTAAATGCTACATTTCCTGTTCGATTTTATATCTACTTTTACATTTACGTTATAATTGAAATATTCAAAAACAGTAGTACACTTATTTTATTCTAATATGTATATAGGTCTCAGCCTCAGCCTCGATTTTATTTTGCATGTGATAATGGGACGTAAAACACCATTTCATTTTATATATTATATATTGTATGTTATCCATTCACAAAATATATGTGATGTTTTTAATTTAATATTTCACTCAGATTTGACTTTTATACAAATTATTTGATTAATGCACTTTTTTGTTCTGAACTGCATCAATTGCTAGATAATAATACGTATACCCTATTTATTATTAATCATTTTGTTTTGAAAACTGATATAATTATTAAAGCATGCATTTTTGGAAGCAAATTCAAACTATCAAATGATACTTTCATTTTAAAATAAATATGTAATAAAATATTTCACCTCACATTTATTTTGTACAAAACAGTCAGTCTATAATATTCGCTAGTGGATTACTCGTTAGTATACCGTTCATGAACTGTCTCAATCAAACCGAGACTGCAATATTTCGTATTTATCGTGTTCGACTGTTTCCAAAGATCCACTCTCATACTCATTTTTATTCCCTGACTGCCTTTCACAAGTTTGGATTGACTTTACTGGCAAGACAAAAGCAATAATAGGATGTGTTGATTCCATTTTTCATGATGATCCTTTCTGGAATAATAACTGCCATTCATTTCATTTTCTTGGAACTGACCAGTTGTTTCTCAATTCATTATTCATGTCAGTTGCTTTGCATGAAATGCACACATATGTCAGTAATGGCGGACACCGCTGTCAATGTTCGACATATTTATGTTTCAGTCACCATTATAATGATTCTTCCATCACTTTATATGGTTGTGCATTACAACTAACTCATTTAAATTTATATTTCATCTGTTGTCAACAGTATTTCTAATAGTCTCTATCTATGCTTCTGAAACTTAAATAATATTAGATAGCAAATGCATTACGGTTGAACTTTTTAGTTAAAACAATACTAATCTTTATGTAACCTTATTAATTTGGATAAATTGGACTCACTAAATATTGCTCTGTTACTTGCATACGAATAATCTCATGTATAGTCCTTTAGGTCGGTATGGCGACTGTAAAATTATTTCCGAACTACGAATCAGTAATACTAATATTTACAGAATGAATCATCGGGTACTATCTAGTAAAATACTCTTGTGAAGGGTGTTGAGTGTTTATGTTTATTATGAACAATTTAGCAAAATCTATGACAAGAAAGATTATTTTAATTTTGACATTGTTAATTATCCCCACTTGAATGGGGATGTTTCCCGAACAATTTCTTATGGGGTGTATGTGTCTCAACTTATTCGTTTTTCAATAGCTTGTACACGAGTTGAGGACTTTTATATTCGTAATCTTTGTATAACTAGAAAGCTACTCAATCAGGGTTACCGTTAACATAAACTTCGTAAAACCTTTCAAAATATTATTATCGTAACCCTGATCTTCTTTCCAAATATAAAAGTAATTTAAGGTATCTTCTGCGACAACGAATATCACAACCTGACTTCTATGGTGATGTGATTTATAAACTTCGTAAGATTCTTGGTCATGATCACATGCATACTATCTTTGTTAAACATGTTAAAAAGATTATCAAAAGAGGTTATGACCCTATCATTTTGCAACGTACTGCATGCTTCGTGGTGGACCCTTTTACAGTTCGCCACTATGCTTTCTTCTTTCATTGTAAGATGACCGGACAGGTTGTGGACCCTATGATGACGCCTACCTAAAGCCCATTGGGACGGTGGCGTTTGATGTTTGTCTATGATCTTTCTTGTCGTGCCCTTAATGGTTTATTCTCTTGTTGCTCTGACTTCTACCAAGTCAATGAGTACCTTCATTTTGGCTTTCTATGTTATTGTTTGTTTGTACTATATTTACACGAGTATATTTGTGTTTTACTTATATTGCCTATTGATGCTGCCTTGTTGGTTAGATATTATATCATGGCGGGGATTTCTTTATTAACATTGTCCTGTTTTAATGGGGTGACAGTAAGGTAAATGTGAGTTGTGGTGCACCCTAGAACCGGTTGAAACCCCCAGTGGCCTAATTTGCCACTGACCGTTCCAAGGCGGTAGCCCTTTTGTGTTTGTGATGTCGTTTGCATTGAATATAACTTGTGCCTTCTTGTTTGTCTGTTTGCGTGTTTGTTTCTGTGTTTTGTGGTTGACTGTCCTCCTTGAATGCTACTTTCCCTGTCCGATCTTTTTATATTTCTTAATGAAACCTGGTCTTCTACTTTCTGTTAGTGTGTATGTGTTCGTTGCGTATGAAGGAGAACATATCAGTTTGCAAGTCTCTATCTAAAATGAATTTAAGACAGCAACAGTTGTATTTCATCTGGGTAGCATGACAGTCAAATTATGATCAGTTTGACCGTCGTCAGTCGTCTGTCGTCAGTCATACGTTGTTGTCCGTCACCTTTTAACCTGCAACTTAACGTTGGTCATAACTTGAAATGTATTGGACCTATGTTCATAAAACTTCACACACATCGTCATTATACGTCGCGAAATGTCGCGACACATATCCAATAACTCTGATTTTTTATTTTGACAGAATTATGCCCTTTTCATTAAACATTAGCCTCTAACCTACACAGTCAAGCACATACGTGGACATAACTTGAAAAGTAGTAAACCCGCAAACTAACAAAGCTCGCAACTTGGCAACGTATTGACCTACGTTCGTGTAACTTGATACAGGACTTTTTTCACATGCCATTGACATGTCCCATAGCTCTGAATTTCCTTTGGCAGTGTTATGCTTGTTTTAATCAAACGTTAACCTAGCCTATAATTTGGCAAAATATTTACCTACGGTCATGCAATTTATACAGTTCTTCCTTAACAATTATTCAATGCCATTGCTATGTCCAAAAACTCTGACTTTCATTTCTGAAGTGTTATTCTTCTTTTATATTAAACAATTAAACTGCAACCTAATATATCTAATAACATGGCCAAATATTGACCAATGATCATGAATCTGTATACAGTTCTTTCTTCCAATTATTCAATGACGCGTTATGTCCTTTTTTTCATCAAACGTTTACAACATAAAATCATCTCCATATTTCATGAAATCTTGCTTCCGTTATCTTCAAACTGTATAGTTAGATTGTCCTTGCTGAAATAAGCACATGATAGGCGACACCAGTGTTCCGTAGAACACCTTTCTAGTTTCTTCTGAACGGTTTTAAATTTTGTATTTGTTTAAACTGAATCCTCTCCACTGTCTTCTATTCTTGGATTGCATTCACCTTAACGTTTTATTTCGTAGTTGTCTTTTTTAATTAGTTGCGAGGTGTACGTTTCCATTCAATTACTATAATTCAGTACGCGTTGTTGCATTTAAATGCGCTTAAATAGTAATGATTGCTTTTGTTAATTCAAATAATTATGTTCTTTTTCTGCGTTTTGTGCATTGTTCATTAACTACTCGACCAATATTGTTTGGATTATAATGAAATTGAGGCAATTAAAAACTTAAGTAAAACTTGGTGAATACATTTATCTAGTTTAATTGTACTAACTTGAGTTTTATAGTCATATGGCGAATTTCAGCTTCCATTTGTGGAGAAAGACCCCATGTGCCCTTCAGGGCAATCTTCTTGCACGGGTAGGCATCTGAATAAAATCATCGACGTTCCGCATGCTAGCTTGATCTTTCTTACATAAAGTTTTCGTATCTTATACGGGCTCGAACTCACAGCAGAAAGTGATTTTGTCAGAGAGTCTAACCACTCGGCCACAGAATTTCACTCTAGTTTATAGTAAAACTAATAGTAATAATAAGTTATATTTATGAAGTATAACCCATATTGATATTAAGGAAGCCTGACATATAGTCCTCAATATATACTATATTATTTACAGCAGGTTGCGGAAATTAAAAAAATAAACAAAATGAATGTTGTTTAGAAATGAGTTTTTTTTTGGATATGAAAAAATGAGTTATAGGGTCCTATAGAAACCACAGTGCCGAGCGCAAAGGCAGAGTAGGCCCGCACTGTACTGCAAACAAGGACTTGAAAATACAATGAAAGAGACAAAAAACAACAGAAAGGGTGGTGAGGACAGGGTTACCGACTTGGAACGGTCTGAAGGCAAGAAGGCCCACTGGTTAGCTTGAATCGATTTTATATACGCACAATCCTCGCTAATATCCTGTCTTCAGCGCCCAAATAGACAAGACAGTGTAAACAAAACTACATCCCATCAAAAGGAATTCTCTAACAATAAAGTCCACATCCTGAGAAACTAACTAAAGAAACACATACAAAATAATAAAACATCTCAGAATGTATCCAGACTCGTACTGAACAATCATAGTAGTTGCAGATAAAGAGAAAGCCAATCTAGGGTACGACCAGAAAACCCGAGGGACGAAAGCTCATGCACCGACCTCCCTTAGTTGGGGTTTCAGTAGGTACAATCATAGAGTCCCAAGAGGTAGTCCAGTCATCGCACAAGTGAAAAGTGAAGCGTAATGACTGACTGTAGAGGGGTCAATCACTAAACTCACAGTGCGCTGTAAAACCAAAGGGTAATATCCTTTTCTGACGAACTTCCTGATTAAATTTGTAAAGCGGTCAGGAAACCCGTCAGACCCCTTTAACTTTCGAAGTTTATAGACCACATCTCCATAAAATGAAGGTTGTGATATGCCTAGTCATTTCAGTAACTTACCTCCTAAAAGGATAAACTATTATAATAAGCTTTTATGAATATATCTAGTGATAAAGTGAGACAAACGTGTACAGTTGTGTTGCTTTTTTAAGTATCATCATGTGTATAATTTGTTAATACTGCACAAGTATTTCTACATACACAAATACATATACTAAATAATGACTTACGACATTAAAATGTCAGCAACTGATGCTAATATTGCTTGTGTACGACGTACATGCATGTAATACACACTCTAAGACTGTAAATACAATAGTTAACATCAATGATTGAGAGAAAAAGTGTGCTTTCTTTGATTATCCATATTACTCCATGTTGATATTCATTAACACAGATTTAAAAGATTTCAAAAAATGCTATGACATGTTCAGCTTTTAAACCATTTGTTTAATATGTATAATGTCAATCGAAGTAAAATGATATAACACTTAATAAAGGTTTGATTTAAACGTATTTCATTGCGCTTGTATTACAAGGTATGCAAATGGGTCGCGCCACATATTTTTACAATTAAGTTACAGTCCTTTCCGAACGATCTAAAATAAATTGCCTTAGGATCATCAACTTGCTTTAAGCATGTGCTAGGAGGTGAGAGGTGTTGCATTGTATATTACCTCTCATGAACAGACTCAATACAACCGAGTCTGCTACTTTTCTCTCTTGTTTGTGTTCGATGCTTCCAAGGGATCACCATTTCAGTATGTTTTAACATTTTATCTCAGATACCGAGGCTTAATGTAGATATCTTTTAGACATACGACATAGATGTTATTTATAACATACAAGGAATGTTTCTACAATATACCATACATTTAGTTACTGCAACAAAACTATTTGCCTCACAGCATATCATGCATTCTTTTCCATTTTCTTAATAACAGCACAGATTGCTAAGTGGTACGTGTCTATTGAGAACAGTTCAATATTTAAAAGTATTTTAACTAGGTATATATAAAAGAGTACGATACTGGAACTTTGGAAACAGCCGAGCACGACATATACGAAATATTGCAGTCTCGGTTTGACTGAGACTGCTCATGAGCAGTAGTGAAATATGCTAGCTACCGCTCACGTCCTCTAGCCCCGGGTTGAGCAGAACTCAATTTTCATAAAAATCAAAAGTACAGAATGTTTACCATCCCGAAGATGGCAAGCATATGGCGGTGGATATAGCAATATTTGTATCTTTATTTCATCCCCTTTTTCCAGCGGCGTATGGTCCCAGGATCTATTAAAATTGTATGCCCCGAAGAGCAAAATAAAAAAAAATGGAATTTAGTTGGGAGCAGCGGTTATGAAGCCTGCGTATCACAAGTAACAGCCAAAAGACTAAATAAAAAAGCAGACATCATATCCTATGAGAGGTTAAACAATACCCAGAGCCTTTTATCGGCCGGAGTAATGGAACCACCGAATCAAAAATTAAGTCAGAAAACAAAAGAAATTGAAAATGTACCACCGATCACTAAATATAATGTTCGGGCTAAGCGATCTCCAAAGATCGAATTAATAACAGTACCGTCTGCAAGCGCGGGGAGACGTTTTACTGCCGCCACACTGCACAAGCAACGCCACTGTGCTATAAAAAAGAGTACGATAATGGACCTTTGGAAACGGCCGAGCACGACACATACAAAATATTGCAGTCTCGGTTTGATTGAGACTGTTCATGAGCGGTAATGAAATATGCTAGCTACCGCTCACGCCCTCTAGTTCCGGATTGAGCAGAACTCAATATTCATAAAAATCAACAGTACAGAATTTTAGCCATCTCGAGGGTGGCAAATATATGGCGGTGGATATAGCAATATTTGTATCTTTATTTCATTCGCTATATCCAGCGGCGTATGGTCCCAGGATCTAATAAAATTGTATGCCCCGAAGAGCAAAATAAAAAAAAGGAATTTAGTTGGGAGCAGTGGTTATGAAGCCTTGGGTTTGTGTTCTGTGAAAGCTGCATTTTCTGTTTTACTTCTATACTTATTGTTAAACCCCCAGCGGCCTTTCCTGCCGCTCATCTTTCCAAGACGGTTGTACTATAGTCAGCCCTTTTATGTTTTGATGTGATATCTTGCATTTTATTCAGGTTTGTAGTTATTGTTTGTTTCTGTGAGTGTTTTTGGATGACTGTCGTCCTTGAATGCAACATTTTCTGTTCGATATTATATCTTATTTTAACAAATTATACCAAACAATTAAAAGCAACAGCATACAGAACATGTAACATTCTCAAAATTTTGTCAACCAGAATCACGGTTACAAAACACACACCAATTATTACAAGGAAACGTAGAAGCAAATAGGCGACACCATCAACATAAAAAGATTGAAACTATAGATAACTGCTTTAAACTGTCAGTGGGAACATGTCCGCATGGGTTTTAAACCAGTTTTAATTGTGCACCAAATTTCCTCTTACCCTTTTAACAATACAATACATCGGGACATTATTGTAAATAAAGGACTCACCGCCAGACTAAATCCTCTAGCAAACTAAGAGCACTCATTGTATTCCGTTTTATAATATTAGTTTAAATTTATAATAAAATAAATGTCTCCTCAAATTTAGGTTATTTGCCTTCGCAATAAGTGTTGCATTGGTAAGATAATATATATTTTATCATTGTTTGATATTGGTGTGTCTTCGTCAGTTATTCAAAAAAGATTAATAAAGTAATGACAAATTGAATTGAACACTTTCTATAATTGCAGATGCTAGGATATTCGATACGCAAATATTTGATACATGTCCATATAGAGAAATGGTTCTGGAAGTAGATTTTCTACTTAGAATTTTGGAAATTAAAAAAACAAGAAAAAACCAAAACAAAACATCTAAATTTCCTTAAACAAATGCAACTGCTTACAACATATGCCTTATGTCAGAGATGGATCTATCATTTCTAAGGAACAATGGGAAACATATTCCACCGAACCTTTCGGTAAAGATATGGAATGCCTTTGTGGCTATCGTATTGATGTCATATTTCTTTTTTACAGAATAGGCAGCTTCATGTTACATGCAGTTTTGCTACCAAACATACTACAAATTATTTGCTTCGACATGTTTCCAGACCGCAACAGCATGTGTCGTAATCTGGAACAAACATCTGACCTCTGACACTGACAAACTACATCATATATCATAAATGTCTGTCAAACATTTCCGTCGTAGCTTTAGGATTATTGTGCAGTGCCTAGAGCGACAAATGTAGTCAAACTATTCCAATGGTGCTGCCATCTATTGGAAACCACTTTCGCAATTCTTCTGTATATTTGCGCAAACATTTCAATTAAAATTTCAGTAGAATTTGATTTGTACGGATCATTTATTTACGGCTTTTTCGGAAATACGTCTCTGATTTTAATGGCTGCTTACACTTATACCGTTGAAATTTCGAAATCTAAAAGGCGGACTATTAAAACTGGGACTGTTGGCTGCTTTGCACTTTATAGAGATGTTTATAGAGTGGTTGATCTCGTGCTTTGTCTTAGATAAAACCGATATATTTACAACTTATTGCACATTGTCATGCATACATATTTTATTTGTTATTTTGACGTCAAGCATTGTCAAGGAGACAGTGGCACGAACGTGGTTACATGCAGATATACACTCAAGAGATATGAAAACGCAACACGGGAATTTCCGCTATATATTGTATATACTGCACACTTAATTGCACATAATATTCCAAAGAAACCCCAAGATGTTTTGTAAAAAAAAAGTTGCATTTAATTAGAGAAAGGACACAACTGTGATGATGTAGATGATTTAATCACACTACACCTTGTACAACAAGAACTTCATAAATGTTGAAGTTGCTCTTTGAAAAACTGAGCTAGTCCAGTACTGTATTTAACGTAAATAGTTTGCAAAATGTTGCATCCTAAGTTTGCTCACATGATTGCGTCAAACGCGTACTCTGTCAATAATGAAACTTTGAAGGAATACTATTTGCTGTATTATTTGTTGTTTTAGCATTTTGTCCAAAGGAAAGATCTTACGTAGTCATGTACCATTCGATTAAAAGCAGCATATTGTACATACAATATATAGCGGAAATTCCCGTGTAGCGTTTTCATATCTTTTGAGTGTATATGTAGATTGGACAATTTGAAAGATGTGTTTATGGTATTGGTCAAAATAAGAAACTGTAATCAGCGACGAAGAATATGAATTCTCCTTTTTATTTTATGATTCATCAGACAAGTAGGACACGATTAACAGACGTTCCACTTCTTTATATGGAAATGCCGCCTTTGTTGTGGCCAACCTCTTGGTTTGGCTACCTATCAGCTGCCGATAATGCAACAATGGATATTGTACTGCTCATTGTATTGCCAATACTATATAACGTCCTAAAATCATCCGACTCTTTAATCACACTAATCGGTCTGGTATATGCCAGTCTGAGATTTATTATACTAACCTGGAGCAAGCACTCATTGATGATTTTGGGTGAGGGTTAGCGTAGGAAGCATGGGAGGCATAAATCAACTCTCACGTAAGATCTTGTACTTTGTAAGTTGTCCACGATGAGGCTGGTAAACTATTCCCTGTGTTTGGCAGTGGGGAAATTATGGCGAAGTTTCATGCGCTTATTTTAACAGCGCGGTACGGAACTACTTCAGGTATTTTCCCAGTACTGTCATTCGGGTAGCATCCGGCTTGTACACAGTTATGCCATTTTTGATATTGTATGTACATATCACTACGAACGAGTATGTAGATAACAATATTGAAGATGATATCAACTTCGATACGATTAGCCAAAATTATAAAGAATATATAGAAATGAAAAAAAAACTCACTACTGCAACAGTTGTTAGTCACTGAACATACACATTATGAAACCATTGTGTCATGGGGATTTTAGTATTGTTCGTTTTATCTATAAAGAACAGGAACTCATAATGGAATGACACGACACGTAGATCTATAGGAAAATGAAAACGACTTATAGTCGTATAGTTAACTTAACATTTGAGAAAATTGGTACAGTTGTTTTGTTTTGGTTATTGTGGAATCAATTTGAGAATCCAATGATTATAATGAAATACTTAAATTTCACTATAAAACAGAAAAGGAAACATAATGTATAAAACAATATTGTTTTACGGCTATTGACCTATACTGAAAACAAAACATACGCAACACGGGAATTTCCGCTATATATTGTAAGTACAATATGCTGCTGTTAATCGAATGGTACATGGCTACGTAAGATCTTTCCTTTCGGGAAAAAGACTAAAACAATACGTTACACAGCAAATAGTATTCCTGCAAAGTTTCATTATTGACAGAGTACGCGTTTGGCTCAAGCATGTGAGCATACTTAGGATGCACAATTTTTCAAACTCTTTACGTTAAATATAGTACTGAACTTGATCAATTTTTCAAAGAGGAACTTCAACATTTATGAATTTCTTGTTACAACGTGTACTGTGAATAAAACGTCTACAACATCATAATGTCCTTTCTCTAACTGCAACTTTTTACTAAACATCTTGGGATTTCCTTGGAATATATACGGAATTAATGTGCAGGATATACAATATATAGCGGAAATTCCCGTGTCGCATTTCTATTTCATTTCAGTATATTAAATGACATTTATGTGTCAGGAATGTGTGTATTAATGCCAACTATACTGCCGATATTGCCACACATAAATATCACATATTGTATACAATTTACATATGATACTTAGTACATGATATTTGTATAAAGGGAGAAGTACATGATTATGATATTAATTAATTAATTGTTTTCTTATTAAACGTTCTATATAAGAATCATACATGTACATGTATCATGTGAGCTGCATATACAAGTGGAACAATATTATATTTTCATTAAAAATATATGAAAATGTCTATGTTGCAAAAGGATTTTTTTTAAATTATTCTCGTAAAATGCTCCTTACATTATGCTCATAGGAGAATACATGCATATGTTAATTCTAGTTTGGCAAGTTTGAGTATGCATGCTATCAAATGAAGCTTAAGCACAGTAGCCTATAAAAACTACCAAATCGATATATGAAAATAGATCATATTAAGTTTTTGAATATTTAACAAATACAAATGTCTACCCTGTTTGTATTGGTGACGTCATATGCCTTTATTATTTGTTAACAATGCCATTCATGTATGTCCTTTCGCGTGTTTTTGGATTTACTGTGTTCTGTGAAAGCTGCATTTCCTGTTCGAATTTTATACTTATCTGTAAAACAAAAGAAATAAATTTTCACTGAATATATATTAATGCATGGCTGCATAAACACTAAATTAATCATACAGTATACATAACATACAGCCGCTTTCTCTTGCCACAGCGACTTTGAATCAATTATTTGATTTCTTTGTAATTTGTACATAATTTATAATAAGGGTGAAATGGCAACACACTGAACGTCATGTGTGCTAAAATTGTTTTCTAAACACATTCAGTTTAAATATTAGAATGAAACATTGAAATTGTTAAAACAATAGCGCAGATCGATATTGACGTCACGCAATAATACATTTCCGAAAATATCATGCCATTGAACAGTAGAACCACAATCAAACTCAATAGATTCCCGATCAGTTTTCGGACAAAGGCATACATATTTGTACGAATGATCGTATAATTAAACGGAATTTGTAAATTTAAATGTATTTTAAATTCTGTGTTTTAACACGCTGTACACATGATGATACTTAAAAAAGCAATACAACTGTACAATGTAACCACTTTATCACTAATTTCAAAGAATAATTACAAGAATATTAATTATTTTAATTAACTAGTAATTTCAACCGTAATGCAATTGCGATCTAAAGTTTTCAAAGTGTTAGAAGCATATCTCCACTGCGACTAATATAGAGGCGGTTAGAAGTTATGTTGACTACAGATGAAATAGCAATTTAAATGAATTAGTTGTAATGCACAACCGTATACAGTGACGGGAGAATCCGTATTTGTTTGTTTGTTTGTTTGTATGGTGTTTTACGTCATTTTCAACAATGTCAGGTTATATATGACGGACAATTTTTGTGGTGGAGGCAAACCACCCACTTTGTATGGGTAGAACCAGTACTGTACACCTCCAGCCATTCGTAAGAATCGATACTTCCTCACTTACAAGTCGAGCTACCAGTTGGATTCGAACCCGCAGCGGTGAGACGCGGAAATGCAACAACGCTGCGTCTTGAACCACCCAGCCACGGAGTAGAGAATCAATATAATAAGGAACAATATGCGCCCATAGCTTCAACAAACATTTCTGCCAAGTTTCGAGTTTGTAGTGCCAGCTGTTCTTGAGTTATCGCGAAAACAAACACTCTTTAGTGATTGTTTACAAGTTTTGTTGCCATGGCTACCAAATTTCTTAGGTAAATCTATCCAAAGGGGGAGGTGCACAACTACATCATGACACAACCATGCACGCCAAGTTTCGAATTTGTAGTGCCAGTTGTTCTTGAGTTATCATGAGGACAATCATTTTTTATTGATTTGTTACAAGTTTTATTACCATGGCAACCACATTTATTATGCAAATCTACTCACAAGGAGAGGTGCACAACTACACCATAAAACAGACATTCATGCCATTCAAAAAGGACAGTCAACCACAAACACATATACTGAAACAAAGAATAACTTTAAAGATGAATAAAATGCCAAATAAGACATCACAAACACAAAACGGTTGACAATAGGGCTACCGCATTGGAACGGTCCGTGGCAAAAAAGGCTTTCAGATGGCATTCGCAACGTCGATGGTTCTACCCAGGTGCCCGCCCGTGAGGCAGATTGTTTGGAGAGGCACCTGGACAGTCCTTTTCCACCAATAAAAGCTCGGAATTCGCTATATGACCTTAGCTGTTGGTGCGACTATAAACCCCAATTAAGTTTAATAAAAGATAAGGAAATTCTTCCCTAAGTTTCAATTTAAGTTTATAATGCCTTTAATTTTATTATACACCAGACTAGATTGAATAACACGCAGAGAAAATAATTATAGGAGTAAGAAGCTATTTTTACTTTTTAAGCACGTTTAAATGCAACCACATAACCATGTAATATAATTGAAACGTACAAAACGCTTCTAGCCTAAGAAGACAAATACGAAAAGAAAGGGTGAATGCAATTTAAGAATGGAGGACAGTGTTATGGATTAAGTTTAAGCCTATAGAGAATTTGAAATCGTTTCAAAAAAAAAAAAAAAAATTGTTGTCTTAAATTCATTTTGGATAAAGCCTTGCAAACTGAAAATATGATCATTCATATGCAACGAACACACACACTAACAGCAAGTAAACGACCTGGCTTTATTGAATATGTTCATAAGATATAATATAAGAAATAATATACCTCACACACACTTTAAACGCATCAGTCGGCATTTTACTAGATTTGAATCAGTGATCCTGACGTTTCTGTAAATAATAACATTACTGATGCGTAGACGTAGTTGGAAACTATTTTTACAGCCGCCATATCGACCTATGATAACGCGAGTGTGAATGCCAGAAAATACTATAAAGGAGATTCTTCAGAAGTAACTAATAACACAAACAATAAGAAAAATGGTTTTATTGAGTCATGAATTATAGTAATTAAATGGATACGTACAAATCGTAAATAATTTAAGAAGACAAATACGGAAAGAAAACTTTAAGGTGAATGCAATCTGAGCATTGAAGACAGTGGGGTGGATTCAGTGAAACAAATACATAATTTAAAATCTTTCACGGAACACCTGCGTCGCCTGCCATGTGCTTATTTCAGTAAGGACAATCTAACTATAACGTTTGAAGACAACGGATGCAAGCTTTCATGAACTATGGAGAAGATGCTTTTAAATTGTAAACGTTTGATGAAAAAGGGCATAACTCGCCGTTAAATAATTGGTAAGAACAACTTTTATAAAGTTTCGTGAACACTGGTCAATATTTGACCATGCTATCTTAGGTTGCAGGTTTTTTTTTATCAAAGGAGCATAACACTTCATAAATGAAAGTCAGAGTTGTTGGACATATCAATGGCATTGAACGATAGTTAAGGAAAAGCTTTATCAATTGCATGGCGTAGGTAAATATTTTGCCAAATTATGGGCTACGTTAGGTTGCAGGTTTAAAACTCGCATAACTCTGCCAAAGGCAATTTAGAGTAGTGGGATATGTCAATGACATTTGAGAAAAGAACTATATAAAGTTGCATGAACTTAGGTCTGCAGGTTAACGTTTTATGAAAAGGAAATAACTGTTCAGAGTTATTGGACATGGCATTAATGGCATTGTGTTAAGGGACGAACTGTAAACATTTTATGAGCAAAGGTCAATATTTTGCCAAGTTATGAGCTAGGTTAGGATGCGGGTTTAATGCCTTTCAAGGTATGGCCACTAATCAGCTTGTGTAGGTTGCAGGTTAATGTTTGATGAAAAGTGGCATACCTCTGCCAAAATGAAAAATCAGAGTTATTGGACATATGTTGCGACATTTCTTGACGTAAGATGACGATGTGTGTGAAGTTTCATGAACATAGGTGAACTTCTTTTCAAGTTATGACCAAGGTTGTGTTGCAGGTTAAAGGGTGACGGACAACGGTCGGACGACGGATGACAGGCGAATGACGACGGACAAAGTGATCCTAATGTGTCTGCCATGCTACAGAGACGAAACAAAAATATTTCTGTCTTAAATTCATTTTGGATAGAGTCTCGCAAACTGAAAAGGTGCTCCGTCATTCGCATTAAATACAAACACACTAACAGTAAGTAGAAGACCAGGCTTTATTAAATTCATAATATATATGTTAAGATGAAACACCATCCCACTCCTAGGAATAAGCCGTACTTCCGGCCATTTTGCCAGTTTAGAAATAATGACTTGTAACTAATCCAAGGGTCATAGAAGGTAATTATCACCAAATGGGGGAATTTCAGCTGGCAATGCTGCAGATGATATGTGTTGCTCGATCATGATAAGACCTCATATTATCAGACTTTCACAGGACTTCCTCGGGAACTTGTTGCTCCTGGTGATGATTGACCTTTTCCGCAGAAAACTGATCTTGGCTGGGGTATTGTGGGGATAATTGACAATGGTCCAGTTGTTTATAATGAATTGCATTATATTGGCTTAACTCATCCCATTTACTCTACTGTATCTGAATCCGATAGACACCAAATTAGGTCTGTCCTTTTCTTTTTGAGAACAAATGGTAAGGAGGTCATTGGTCCTGCTAGAATCCCGAAGGTAATGGAGCAGGACTTTAGTGAACAAAGTTGTGTGAGCTCTGAAATGTCTCGGGAATATCACATGTTCTTAGACATAATTAACAAAGGGGTGCACTTTGTAAATGGTCACAATGAGATGACATTACCATTCAGAACTTCAAGACCTTCTCTTCATGATAATGGGATGGTGGCTGCTCATCGCTTGACTGGTCTGAAAAGGCAACAGTTAGGTAATGACCAGTATCAGAGTCAATATTTCACATTCATGATGAACTTGATTGAGACGGGACATGCAGAAAGGGTACCTGATGCAGAAAGTGATGGTGAGAAAAATGTTACATACCCAATCATAGAGTTTATCACCCTAAGAAGCGAGACAAAGTTAGAGTTGTTTTTGAATGTAGTACCAAGTTCAGGGGTGACTCTTTGAATGGTCACATTTACAAGGTCCAGAACTTACATATGCACTGGTAGGTGTTAATTGTAGGTTCCGACAAGAGCCCATTGGATTCATGTGTAATATAGAGCAAATGTTCTACCAATTCAAAGTAGCACCAGAGGGTAGGGATTATCTTAGGTTTTTGTGGTTTGATGGAGAGGATTTGAAGAAAGATCCCCTTGATTACCGCGTGACTGTTCACTTGTTTGGTGCCACTTCATCTCCGTGATGTTTCAATTTTGGTTTGAAAAGGCTTGCAACAGATCATGAGGCAGAGTTTGGACAAGATGTTTCTAAGTTTGCTCATAGAGATGCCAATGTCGATGATGGTTTAAAGTATATGGCGACCACCAGTCAAGCAATTGGTCTGATAGATAGGACACAAACAATGTTGTCACAGGCTAGTGTAAATTTATCTCTAATGCTAAGGAAGTAATTGAACACCTGAAGCCTGAAGATCGAGCTAGCGACCATGTTAGTGTTGGTTTGGTAGGTGACATTTTGCCCATTGAAAGTATTGGCCAGGGGATTTTTGGTGTGTAAAATCAGACACATTTCAAATTCGAATTGTTTTGTATGATCGCCCTCTAACCAGACGTGGAATTTTGTCAACAATCAGTTATGTTTATGATCCTATTGGACTGATAGCACCAATCATTCAATGTAGGCAAGAACATATTACAAGAGATGTGTTCAAAGGGTGCAGACTGGTACGACGCATTACCAGATCATTTAAAATTCACGATGGGAGCGATGGAGTGCAGACATTGAAAATCTTGCAGCCTTAAAATCAGTCTTGAAACCCAATGGTCTTAGAGATGTAACAGTAACCGCGGTTTACCATTTCTCTGACGCATGCGCATATGGCTATGGGCAATGTTCTTATATTCGGTTAGTAGACCACAATGGCTTGGTGCATTGTTCATTGCTTATTGGTAAGTCACGGGTAGTTCCTTTGAAGACAATCACAATTCTCTGCTTAGAGCTCACAGCTGCGGGTGTTTCAGTAAGAATTATTTCCCTTATGCAAGGAAGTTGAATAAGAAAACTTGCAGCATTCCTTTTGGACAGACAGTTCAGTTGTTTTGCTTACATCAGTGATGATGCAAACCGTTTTCACGTGTTTGTGGCTAACAGAGTTGGACAGATCAGAGAGCACTCAAAACCTGAGCAGGGCTTCTGAAATTTGACTGGTTCACTGGTCCCAATTTGTATGGAACAGTGACATGTTTCCCTCTGATTCATGCTCTACCTTTCATCTGTTTTTTTCAAATGATCCTGAATTGAAAATAGTACAGACATGTACGCAGGTTCTATGATTTTTACATCAATCCTTGACCGTCTAGAGTATTTCTCTGATTGGAATCGTGCAATGATGGCTGTTGCTTTCTGTCTGAAACTGAAATATATCTGCAACATAGGTTAGTGAGGAAACCACAGACGGGTAAATCAATTAAAGAGGTCAGTGACTCCTTAATACCACAGTTTGAAAGATTTTTTGTTGAAGACTTGCAGAAAGCAGAACTTGAGATATTCGGACAGGTTCAGGCTAAGGCCTTTGAAAAAGGCCTTGAGATACTTGACAAAGCTTCGATAAAGAAGTCCTTCGAAATGCGAAGTATGATGAAAGGGTCCAGTCTGTATCGTTTATATCCTTTTGTAGGTGCTGACTGTGTTATTAACGTTGGAGGTCGCCTATGACGTGCAGAGATGGGTTCAGATTTTACTCATCCAGTTGTCCTTCCTAGAAAGAGTCATATCACGAACCTTGTGATACGTAATTTTCGCGAGCAAGTCCAACACCAAGGTCTTGGTTTAACCACCAACGAGATATGATCAAATGGTTACTGGATCATAGGTTGTAGTTCATCATTCTCTTTTTATATCCCTAATTGTGTTCAGTGTATAAAACTAAGAGGGCCTTTGCACATATTGAAAATGGCAGACTTGCCGTCAGACAGATTTGAACTTACTTATTCCTTTACATATGCTGGATTGACTTGTTGGGCCATGGTACGAGGGTCATTCAATAAGTTCTGTCACTAACGCATTTTAGCAATTATATGCTCTTTGTGAGTGTTGATGTTTGATACCAAATGAAAGAAAGTTTCAGTACCATTCCATTGATGGTAAAATGAATGCTGTCTCTTTTGTGTGACGAAAGTTATGGAACATTTAATACACATCACTTATACATACTGAGGCATTTTCGTCCTGAGTTTTTTCAGGTATGTTAATTGTTACATTTTTAAATGCCTGTTTCTCTTTAAGTCCTTGTCGAAGACCTTTGAAATTTCTCATACATTACCATTCATATTTGTGCATTACAAGATTTAGAATTTAAGCATGGTAGATGAAAATGTATTGTCTTAGAAATTAACATTTTAAGCTAACGTGTAAAATTAATTTAATGATAAATGGACATTAAATGGAAGGGCAGTCTTCTGAAATAGCTTTTTTGGATCATCAATATTTTCACTAAACATTGTACAAAATTCTACAATAATGTGCTGAATATGAAATTTCAACACTGCAGGACTAGGATTTGTAAAAATGTATGAAAACATATTAATACTATGAGAATAATTACGACATTTAAAAGATATCATAACATTTCCGTAAACAAAATAGAGAAAATCAGTGTTATTTCTGCTAAAATTAAGGGATATGCATTCACTCATATCTGGTTTGCAGCAAGACCTTTCCGAATTCTCGACAATCATTTTCAAGGATTATGGGCGAATAACAACAGATGGCGTACAAGAAAAGTTAAAAGCATAGAATTATTCAAATATTTTTTACAACGTTTTGTAACAAGGACATTTTCAGAGATGCCAGTATACAAAAGGTGTGGTAGGGGGAGATAATTCAGGGGTATAAATAACCGGATTTTTTTCATTTTTGTTGTGGAATTTAAGAGAGCGAACCCAGTAGTTCTATAAATACACTACTTTATCTCAGTGTAATATCCAGTTCAAAGGATATATGCCTAGTGACAGAACTTTTTGAAGCACCCTCGTATGTTAGAGATGATCGTAAGGAGCTCAAGATATATGGTGTCATTTTCCCCTGTTTGAGTTGTCGTGCTATTTATTTAGAAACAGCAAACTCATTCGACACTAGCTCTTTTATCAATGCTTTGAGTTGGTTTCTTTCCGTTCGTGGTCCTATTCGTCAGTTGAGGTCAGACAGTGGTAAACATTTCATTGGAGCTGACCGAGAGCTTCAAAAATGGATGAATAGTCATACCGCACGTTTTACTTGAACGAGGTTGTGATTATTTTCGGTTTAAGACAAATGTATCTTCAGCTAGCTACATGGGTGGAGTTTGGGAAATACAGGTTAGAACTGTGCGCAATGGGCATTTTTCCTTCCTCTACCGGTCTGGTATGCAATTGGACGATGAAACCATATACTCAAGAAGAATGGTCCGTGTAGTTCAATATCTTGCTAATGAGTTTTGGTCTCGATGGAGAAAGGAGTTTTTGAAAAGTTTGCAACCGCGGAACAAATGTTGTCCTTGTTAAGGATGAGAATCTTCCCCGAAATGACATATGATAATGGTTTTGTCCGTAAAGTTAAACTGGTGGTTAGTGGCTCTTATGGTTTTATAAAAAGGCCAGTTCATAAGTTTGTTCTTTTACAGGAAGCAGAATAAGTATAGTGGTAAGTATCCTTTCTGTCATGCAGTTGACCAGAGTTTGATTCCCCGTCGTTGAATGTTACAGGTATTCATAATTTGGTATGACTGTTATATGGATAAATACTTTACTCTGTTATTATGTTTGTAAAATAGTAAATCCTAATTTTAGGGGAACCATGTAACAGAACTATCATTGTGTAAAATCGATTTGGTACAAACATGTTTTAATAAGCTGGCAATCAGTACTGTTATTCATTCGAACTTTGGAGATCGCTGAGCCCGATACTTATTAGTGATCGGTGGTACATTTTCAATTTCTGTTGTTTTCTTACTTAATTTTCGATTCAGTGGTTCCACTACTCCAGCCGATAAAAGGCTCTGGGTATTGTGTAACCACTCATAGGATATGTTGTCTGCTTTTTAATTTAGTATTTTGGCTGTTACTTGTGATACGCAGGCTTTATAACCGCTGCTCCCAACTAAATTCCTTTTTGTTTATTTCGCTCTTCGGGGCATACGATTTTAGATCCTGGGGACCATACGCCGCTGGATATAGGGGATGAAATAAAGATACAAATATTGCTATATCCACCGCCATATGCTTGCCATCTTCGTGGTGGTTAAAATGTCTGTGCTGCTGATATTTATGAATACTGAGTTCTGCTCAACCCGGGGCCAGAGGGCATGAGCGGTAGCTAGCATATTTCACTACCGCTCATGAACAGTCTCAATTAAACCGAGACTGCAATATTTCGTATGTGTCGTGCTCGGCCGTTTCCAAATGTCCATTATCATACTCTTTGTTATGTGTATGAAATGGGTTTATTCTTGATGAGTTAATATCTCCCTTGCGTTGACAGGCGACATTTATATTTGCTAATTTATCTAGAACGTTTGGCGCGTGGTGAGCGATTCCCTTTTCATTGGCATTTGTAAGGTGACTTGCGTTGTAGATGAGCCCAAATGGGTAATAAATTTATGTTTGTTAATTGTTTTATTAATAACGCATCATGCGTTAAAAGATAGAAGTGAATTTAATCGATATCTTTATTGTAATAGACTAGACGTATTTTCGGATGATAATGTTCGGATATAACAACTTAATGCAAACTTGACTTGTCATTGCTTATACTATCGAACATCCTTTTAGATGTAAATTGTTGTCTGAATTCTAAATGTATGCTGTGTATATTTGCAGTTCGACGTAGATTGAATAAATCTGCAGTAAAGTCTCTCCATGGGTATTTGTCACCTTCTGTTGCACGTCCGGCAGTATTGCGTCCACTGCCGCCACACAAATTATATATAAATCTAGCATGTTAGTGTGTTTAAAAAATATAAACTTGCTTAGTTTTGCCTGCTTCTAGATATAGTTTCAGAAATCATTCAGTATTAGCGATTTATTGTTCTATTAATCAAAGATATGACCTCAATTCGGCCTTTTTTTATTCTGCTTGTGATAACAAGGTTTGCTTTTATTTATTATGTTGAATTATAAAAAAAGCAAACAACAAAAACTAACAGCAAAAACGAATAACAAAATATATTTTGATCCAAGATGTCCAAGCTGTTGAAAACAATAAGAGGAGAACATGAGGATCATGATTATGCATCAATATAACATACAGTGTACTTAAAATGATTGTTTTGGAATTTGTAATATAACATTGTCATGTATTGGACACAAAATTAGTCGGGTGTTTATAAATCGTCCTTTTTTTGTATATTCTAGTGTCTTTCATGGAAATTATGCATCTTAGGGAATCCCTTTTAATTTAGGATAGCTTGGTTTTCGCATGGTGTCAATAGTGTCGAGATGTAAATTCGTGTTTGTCTTATATATCATTGTATTATAATTACATCCTTGAATCTAAACAAAATGCCACAAATAAACTATTAATTTAAATATATTGTTCTTGGTTCGGTTTATACACGGTTTAACTATCATAATTGTTTCATATAGAGCGCTAAATCAAATGGAGACCCAACATGAAAACCAGCATAAGTGATACAGTGTCTCTTAAGAGTTATGCTATTAATTGTGCATGCTATAAAGGTGTGATTTACATGTAGGTTTGCGAATAACTAATTGCTTAGAGTAGAATTGTCTAGTCAGTCAAAAAAAGAAAAAATGTACATCAATGTAATATTCAAAGTAACTGTAATTACAAATTTAGAGAAACAAATGTTTAATATAAATTAAACGAAAGTTATGCATTAATAAAGTAAATAGTGACACACTTTTGAATGATATGTTCTTTCACTAGCAAAGAGTAGTCACCCTGTTTTTGCATTTTCCATAAAGGTCAAACGTTAAACGTCTTCTCAAAAATAAATCTATGATGATGGAATACATCTATGGCGTAAACATTTGCATCATTCATAATATTTGTAATGAGATATGTTATGCAAATTATTTAAGTGCACACTTTCTTTTTCGACTCATATATTTGCTACTGCTGTCAAGTGGTTATGCTTTGTTTAGAAGAACATGGGGTTTCTTTGGCGGCTTGACAATGCGTATTATTATATCGTTATGTTATCCCTTTCACACGGGTTTAACATTCTTCGGCGTTAAAGGACGCAGTAACAGACAGTCACAAATCTAACTCAATCTCTTTACGTGGTCATTGCCAACGTGAAAAGAATGAATTACCATCGCGCCTTGCCGATAACACCAGTAAAAACCGTTTCCACGCAAATCAATTACCAATAACGCTGATATGGAGCATCGATGGATTACAGATTACTTTGAATTTGCCTGTATACGTGACTGATTCTGAAGCCTCCAGACAGATGCGTTCTGTCATAGATATGCTATATTTCCCTCGGTTAAGATAAAATGGATCAATGTATGTCCGGTCAGACAGTTGCATGGCAAGCCTATAACAGACTGTTGTTTGATTCGGAACATATACATCAGTGTATATTTAGGATTTAAAATTTAAAATAAGATTCACTTAAGATTTAAAATAATTCCTGTCCATAATATTATACCGACTTGTTGTTGACGCTGTACAACATAGTGTAAATGATTTGCAATTCTGCTATTCTAAAGCTGGATATCACTATATTCCTACTATGTAATACATGTCTTTAATTTATTTTACCTTCACAGCATATATAGTTCCGCTGTTTTACCTGTTCTTTCGACGGACAAAACAAAGGCAGGAAGTTACTTGCTTAACATCAAAAGCGCAATGATCCGTAACTTTGCTTTAAACCCGTACTACTTTGGTAACGAGGCTAGTATGCAACAACTTGATCACGGCGTTCCCTTGTTCGTGTATGTTATCTTCATCTTTTATGATGCTAACGAATTCCACAGGATACAGGTTTACATCAACTGACATTGTGTGATTATAATAATAATCAGCTGTAATACTAAACATGATTTGAATACACTGCCATTTTCAGAAACGTACGCGTAAATTAGACCTATCGTTTCCGAAGGGAATCAATTTACAGTAGTCGTGTTAGGGAATAAAGATGGAAGAAAGAGACACGACGTTTTATCAATTTTTTTATACCTCAGTTGCAGGATGGCAAATCCGTTTAAAGCAAACTTGCGTTTTTACTTTGTTAATTATACCGCATTCACAATCTATTATTATAATAATAGAAGATACAAATGCAACTAGTTTAAATTCAAAATTCTACTTCATTAATATATTGATTTGCTCATATTAATCCTTGATATATACTTCAAAACATGTGCCTTAATGGTGAATCAATTACCGGTAGTTGTGCTATGGCATAGCTATGGATTTAATGAATAATGAAAGTTTTCGACTCCGAATTCTTAGCATTTATACATTTTCTCCAAAGGAAAATACAGAAATCATTCAAAAACACACTAGATATTGGTATTAATAGCGGTCTTTTATTTGTGACTTTAGCAATCGGAACTATTTAAATGTCCAGGTAAACACGGATGGTTTGGTGTTTGTTAAAAAAATAAAACGTTATGTACCGTAGCTCGCATGTTTTATAAACGCTGTATGTATATTAGAAGATACTTATGAACATGTGGTAGTATGAGCTTTGTCCCAATTACATTTTACTATGTTGCATGTCGGGAGTAGTCTGGTATCTAGGTAACACTTTAATTATTCATGCCCATTGTAAACGTGAAAGGAGCATGGTGATGACTCGCAGATAACGACAATACCTATCAAGCGAATGAATTGCCAGTATTACACAACTTGAACTAAATAGAGGATATGTGTTGTTTTGAAGTGAATAACAGATTTTATTTCATCGAGAAGTGTGAAAACTTTTTATTTTTACGAATGCAAAGCATGAGTGAAAATGAAGTTTAATCATTTCGAGATTAAATAAAATCTGTTATTCACACCAAAACAACACATTTTCTTTTTATGTTATGCTTTATAATCAAAGTGTACTCTGCAGTATGCAGAACAATACATAAAAAAGTGACGACGTCATTGGCATAGTATGGACCCTAGAACCGGGTGTAAACCCCCAGCGGCCTTTTTTGCCACTGACCGTTCCAATGCGGTAGCCCTATTGTCAGCCCTTTTGTGTTTGTTATGTCTTATTTGACCTTTTATTCATCTTTTTTGTTCTTTGTTTCTGTGTGTGTTTGTGGTTGTCTGTCGTCCTTGAATGCTGCTTATCCTGTTCAATGTTTATATCTATATTTAGTATGATAGCACTGATGTTTTAAATTCCCCATAACTTATAAACTACTTAACTGATTTGAATAATATACGACTCATTTTCTTATTTCAACCCAATTATATAACTTTTATAGCAACTTTCTGAAAACAAGCAGTTTTTGAAAAAATATGGCCAACTGACATTTTACACTGTAAGTGAAAACAATTTTGAAATACTTGACCAATTTTAAAAACTATAGCTCCTTTTCTTAGTTACACCATTTACAGTCGAATGATATATATTAAACAGTTATTTTCTAAACAAATAAAAAAAAAAATTGTTTTTGATATTGAGGTTGTGTTGAGGTGAAACGCCGTATTCGTTGTAGATAAAGAACATGCAAAGTTCCAAAATGTCGTAAATCTGCATTAAAATGTCAAACACATGTAGTCAGATGTCATTATTAAACACTATTGTGAAGTGTGTTGCACGAACAAATTGCTTTGTGTATACATGACACCACCAATATAAACCTATTTAGATCAAGGCACGAATTAACCTAACCTGACCGCATAAAAGCAAATTAAGCCACCATTATATACTAGTATGCATGTACATTTGTTTGAATGAGTTTATTACATCAGACTAGTTAGTCCTTTCAGAGTTGTAAGCTCAAGACCGTGTCGTTTTACAAACAATACATCTGGGTCCCATTTTATGAAACAACTTACGGCCATTTTGATCGTAATCAATTTCTTAAATGCTTCACTACAAACTTTACTTTTAAAATAAACGTGATTTCATTTCATTTTCTTTTACATATGATATTTCTGCACTACATGCACACATAATTGTCTACCTAGAATGCGTAAACGATTTAAAATTTAAGACTTATCGTAAGATGTTTAATAAAATACCGTGAGTTTTAGGAACAAAAAACAGGCCGATATGTAAAAAAATGGCTGTCATGGATAAAAGGCGGTTTATGCGTTAGAAACACACGTCTATAATAATGTCAAAGCTGAAGGATTCCCTCCCCTGAAATAACTAGTATTTGTTCCTTAATAGAACAAATCCCAATGTTTAATAAAACAGTGCCCATGTATCATACCAAAGCACCATCCTTTAGAAACAAATACAAATGACAAAAACAAAGAATAAATGAATAAACTAGTGTTAAACATTATAACAATCGTTCATAGTTATCCTGGGACGATTAGGAATTTAGACACTTGGTATAATAGTTTTTATCGAAACCGAGGCTCTTCCAAAGTTCCGATTAAAACAGTTATAACGAGGGTTGGAAATTCTGAACCGGATACTTATGATTATTTTTCTTGCATTTCATTTACATTGGTCGCCAAAACCTTACGTTTTGAATGTTTATTTACACAATGACGTCATGCAACTGGGTAACCTTACCCGGTATGCAAGAAAAGTATATTTACATTGGGTGTAGGGTACTTATTCTTAACAGATATAGCCCCCTCACGAATTTATGTCAAAAAGTCATGATTATCAAATAAATGCAGGCAAATTATTCTTTATAATATTTTATTATTAAAATCATCGGACGAAAATGAAATATTTTAACACAAAATGTTGTTCTACAGGAAATGTCGCCTACAAGCAAATGCGTGAGTAGTTATAAAGTGTACACTACACATATGTACTCAGATCGGATGAACTGTGTTGATTTACGGAATGTCCAAACATCGTGGCCGTCAGTGTTCGTGTCTACCAAATTATACAGCTCACGATGACCAAAATAAGATTTAGTGTTTACGCAAAGTTTTCAAAAAATCAATTGCCTCAGATTTTCAAATACTTTCACAAATTTTTCAAGAAGATTTTACTACCATCGGTCTTCATGGTTTAGAACGTGACCTATATAGAGACTATCGAAAAACATATGGTAAATACTAAGCCGGATAGACGCTATGAAGAGAAATCTTCACCATTAAAAACCGCGGTCGGTCACTACGCTCCCTTCCTTTGGGTTTCTTAATGGTGAGGATTTCTCCTCATCTTATACATAGACAACTTGGCGTGTTCTATTCTAGCTGCCTGACTTAATATAGATATCATATTTTAGTAATAAATAGGGCGTATACATTTGCACATTTTAAAGACATCTATATAAAAGCAGATGTACAAGTTTAGCTGAAGGTGAATTTCTTACAGACCTATTCTGGTATATTCTGTTAATTTAAATCATTTGCATGCACATCCATTCGTTATGTAGTAAATGCGCTGTTTGATGCCCCAGGAAACGCGTTGAATACGAAACACTCTGTTTGTTTCATCACCACTGCGGACGAAAGAGAAATCTAATTTTGTGTTATTTTGCCTTTTTTTTTTCATTCATTTTTACACATTATACATGTTATACAGTTTACTAGGTACTGTAAGAAAGAGTGAAACAGTGAAACAGTTAATTTTGTTTTTTGGAAGTGTGTATTGAACATTGTACTTTTGGATACAGACTGTGATTTAGCTTTGATGCTAGTTGCATGTTGTAATTGATGTCCTCATACGTATGCAATGTTTGATGAAGAAATATGAAGACAGTAATAGGGAATAATATATATATGATAATGTCTGTGTTGTTAACGTAAGCACGGACGGACGAACTGACGAACGTCCGCGTGTCATCCATTGGAAGACGGAGACGGCTACAAATTGTTATAGCTAACGAATCGTTTTATTACCGAGTTTTACCGTTAATCTACCGTTTCAAACCAGTTTGTCGTTCGTTTGTCCTTTAGAAACGCACACCGACTGTTAAAACGGGTTTGTCAAACGATTGAAGTGCGCATGCTCAGAGTTTTCCCGTTTCTAAACGCTCCGAAACGGGCGTTTCCAAACGCGCCTAGTGCGCCAGCGCAGATATTGACAACGCGTTTTTTTAGTTTTTATCCATTTATTTTCTTTGAACAATCAGAAAAAGATAGCATAATTAGATAATTCTCACCTACGATCGATTATATTAAGATACAGCAAATACATTAAACATTTATTATAAATATTAATTACAAACAAGAGGCATTCATATGTCAGTTCCTATGTGCAAACCCCATGCATATATGCATGCCACCGTCGACTTAATACATTCTTAACTAAATACTATTTTTAAATAGCCGGGACTTTCACTATGCAACATCCGTGTTATGGTTTTACAGCCATAAACACCCGACATCGACAATCACTAATTGTTTAATACATTGCTTGCGAATCGCGTTGTGTGTACAAGCACACTGCGATTTAATTACTCGACATCAGTAATTAGATAGTTTCACTATATTCCTACTGGAAGTATTAAAAAGAAATATTTAAAATTATTTAGTGTTGTAAAAAATAATTTGTAAATTCTTGGAATATACTTAGCAGCCATAATGGGAATAAGGGGAAAACCTGAAAAGGAAAAATACAGACCGTAACTTGAAATATGAGATTTAAGCAGACAAAACATTAAAATAGTGGATTATACGAATACATTTAAATTAGTATTACTATTTAATTGGAAACAGTCCATATTTATTAATAAAAAAGGGGTGACAGAGGAAGGTGGTTGTAGCTGATTCACTGCACGGCAATATAAACATTTCTATATAATGAGGGAGAAAATGGTACTGAAGATGTTCATGTACAAAGTAGACTCGGTGGCTCAGTAGATAACGCATTGTGGTTTGGAGTTATAATCTCTGCGCCGCGCCGCGTTTGTTCGATACATATCATAGTCATGCCTGATGAGAATCTTCATTCTTCTTATAAGCTCCATCTTATTCGAGGGTTTATATTTATTGTATTCCTCATTAATTGTACAACATGATATGTGCCCACAATATATGAACAAGTACAAGAACGAAAGTAAACTAAATTAATAATGTGTTATACGTCTTAAAGTTTTAAACTATTAAATAACGTAGTTTTTGAGAATATTAAATACCAGATAGTTTTCGTCTCCTGCTATAATTATTGTGGCCAGTACACGTTGTGTTAACTCGCATCATACACATAGCATGTATTGAAAAGAAAAGTAATGTCAGCTTGTTATAAATTGCCTTTTTAATTATCAATTAAATCAGCATTCGTGAGGTCGCTGTTCCAATTTTACCAAATGTGCTGTTTTAAAGCTATTATATTTTTTACATTAATGTCTGAATCATGCGCTAGAATCCAATAATGTTTTTGTGATCCGTGTGAAATTAAAAAAAAGAAGATATAACTGCATGGATACGGAATGTAATAATAAGTTTAAAGGGACGCAGAGCAATCTTGAACAATTTCATTAAAAAAGGCACCTCCGGTTTATCATTCAAATATGATTTTCGATTTAAAGCTGCTTGCATATATATTTAAATTAGTGCCACAGGGCAGCATACTCTCTGTCACCATTTGTAATATAAAACATAATATTATAGTTAAATGCATCAATCCTGGTGTGGATTGCTCTCTATATGCTGACGACTTTGTTATATATTATCGTGCAAAAACATGAACACTATTGAGAGACAACTTCAACAATTTCTCAATAAACGTCGGAGCATATCGGATGAAAATGGTTTTACATTTTCTAAATCTAAAACTAATTCGCAAGTCATACTTGCAGATGCTCGAAACTATACATAATCAAGGATTACGACTCGCCTTAGGTGCTTTCCATATATCACAAGCCAAAAGTCTGTATGTAGAAGCTAATGAATCATCACTCTCAAAGACGGGATAAATTAGCCCTTCAATATGCCATTAAATTACAAGCTAACCCTTCAAACGCAACGTTCAACACTGTTTTTAATCCTAGTTATGAAATTCTGTTTGATCGAACATTCGACTATTCGGTCTTCGTAATAAACCAAAATTAAGAGACACTGAAATCGACCTAAATTTGATTGCGAAGTACAAAGTTCCACAACTTTGGAAACACCAACAATTATTTTTGATCTTTGTAATAGTAACAAATCCAGTACAGACCCTACTGTCTTTCAAAGCAAATTTAATGAATTTAAATCGACATACAGTAACTTTCAACCCATATACACAGGTGGTTCTAAAGATGGAGATAAGGTAGCTGCAGCAGCTGTTGTTCGCAAACACAGCGTAAAGAGCCGCCTGCCTGACAAGGCCTCTATCTTTTCAGCTGAACTTAAGGAAATTGATTTTGCCTTAAATTATATTCAGGAATCTGGTGATGACCATTTTGTAATATTTTCTGATTCACTTTCATCTCTTTAAAGCTACAGAGTCCCTATATCAATCGATTTCTTCTTTGTAGGCGTGTCTTTATTCGTAACTTCATGTTCACCAGCTCATGTCGAAATCGGGTATTTAAGCGAGCAAATATAGCGCAAGAAAGCATTTACTGTATATACATCGACCAGAGCACACCGTACCTATACACAGGTAACAGTAATTTTTACAGAAAAAAAAAGTTCTTTCGGGGCTCGAACACACGATCTTCTGATTTCAAGTCCTGTGCTCTATCCACTGAACTACAACGCTACTTGAGAAAATAGTATACTAACTACCATATATTATGAGGCAAAATAACTTAACATATTTGAACGCAACTAAAGATGGATCAATAAATATGCAATCCATATTGTCGCACGTGTAAATTAACATTGCCTGGTGTAATACTGTACCTTATCAATATGAAACTAATACTTCGCCTCAAATCAACCATATCTCGACTTGTTATTTAGCGCTTGATGAGTTTGTGTGCGCGCTCTTGTTATTACGTAATGCCTATTTAGTGTTAAAAATGCTACAAAATACCAATAAAGAGCAGTGGTCTAGAGGTTCAGCGTATATCTTTCAAATCTTACAAGTGCAAGGCTGTGGTTCAAATCCCGTTCCGGGCAACTATTTTTTATCACATATATTCTGGAGCCGTATATTTATCGATGTTACCTGTACGGAGGCTAAATAAAATGTGAAATTGTACGTATCGATTTCTCCTTATATACCGACTTTTGGGGTGTTTGTCGATTTGAAACTACTTCACACGTGACTCATTCATATTCATGAGTTATTACGAGTTAAAATAGGGACTGTACAGCTTTAAGCACTGGTACATTTCTCTTATTGTTGATAATGCTATTGTTTTCTGCTGGCTTTCAAGCCATGTAGGAATACGTGGTAATGATAGAGCTGATAGTGCTACTAAAGCAGCATTAGGTTTACATATATCTATTGTTTGGGGCGCTTGTTTCAGTTTTTTTTTACTTTTAAGATATAATTAATCTACTGCCTAAATAAGCTATATATCAGTGAAACAGACATTTTTAGCGAAAAATAAAAATACCTTATTTTTCAAAATCGGTTGATAAATAAAAATGTCATGTGCGAAAGCTGTTTTTAATGGGTCATTTTCAATGCAAAATTCTGCTGCATGAAAAAACTGAAAAACATATTTGTTTTAGAAATGTTATCCAAAAATGGTTTTAAATTGTTGGATATCAGTAAATGAAGACACCCTGAAAGTTTTATAGCAAAATATGAAGGATTACTGAAGTTACTTGACATTTCGTAATTTTCTGCTGTCCCACCAACAAGGAATTTACATAGGAAAAGCCCCATCAAAAAATCATTTTGGCTGCAAAATATTTATTTCTCAACCGATATTCAAAAGTAAAGTAGTTTTAATTACCACTAAATATGCCAGATATAATGATATATAACTGAAGTACGTATTATTTAAATTGCTCAAGTTACTTCAGAAAAACCTTTGACTGAAACAAGCGCCCCAAACAATAATGCCAAATTACCTTATACTGATTTTAAAAGTTGTATTAACACATATATTCGTAACTATTGGCAAGCCGCTTGGGATTTGTCAGTTAACAATAAACTCCATTCAATTAAACCGTTACTCGGAGAATGGCGTTCTTCTATTAGGCCCATTCGTGGAGAAGAAGTTATTCTATCCCGGTGCAGGCTAGAGCATACACGTTATACTCATTCATATTTATTACAAGGTGAGCAATTACCAGAATGTATACCCTGCTTTGCACCGTTAACGGTCAAACACATATTGTTGGAATGTGTAGACTTTGATCCTATGCGTCAAATGTACTACAATGTTAATTCTATGAACATGATGAAAGAGTTATTTGATACTATAGATTTTAGTCTTGTTTTAGATTTCCTGAAAGAAATCAGACTATATAAATCATTATAATATGTTCTTGTATATATCTATTGTTTATATACCCGTTGACGGGCATTTATTTATTTACATATATTGTTTTTATTACTACCGTATCATCCCTTATTTGAAAATAGTTTTATCTTTATATATTTACATTAAGTTTTAATTACTACTTCATTTCTTCATCTTTCATCAGTTTTTGCGCACAATATAACCTATTTATGTGTCGACGTGCTCGTAAAACACCATTCATTCATTCATTCATTCATTTATTCATTCATTCATTCATTCATTCATTCATTCATTCATTCATTCATTCATCCATTCATTCATTCATTCATTCATTCATTCATTCATTCATTCATATTCAAATTAAAGGTAAATTAAAGGTAATACATGTTGGAGTTTTCTATATAGTTTCGTTAAACTACCACGGGATAAAAACATTATTGGCGCAATACTCTCAAATGTAGTAATATGCAAATACAATATATTTTGAACTATTTAAAAGAGTATTAATAATTATTCGCAAATATGAAAGTTACCTGTGTCCCTTTAATATGAATCAAGCTGATTCAAATATACATTAAATTAAATTGCGTAGATCGAACTTATTTTAATAATGCTAATACGTTTACATATATATAGAGGATATTTGTTGTTTTGGAGTGAATAACATATTTTATTTCATCGAGAAGTGAGAAAACTTTATAACTTTATATTTTCACGAATGCGAAGCATGAATGAAAATATAAATGTTTTTCTCACTTCGAGATGATATTAGATATGTTATTCACGACAAAACAACAAATTTTCTTTTTATTTTATGATTTTACCAACAATTATTTTAAGCAATTTCAGTAACTAAACCGTTTTACACACGCATCTTTCCTAGTCACGTTGACGTAACGAAACGTTACAACTTTTCTGAAACCATTAACGTCACAGAAAGAACGTAATTAAATAAACAGTGGATTTAACAGTATAGCAGTATAGTAGGAATATCTTGTGATCCGTATTACTGTTATGCATTTGTGTTGGTTGTACATTAAAAAAGTAATCCCGGCAGCTACTGTGGAAATAAAACTCTATATTCTACAGTGTGGAATAACACTTTTATTTCACTGATAAAACACAGTATTTCATTGATTATCATCAAATAAATTGTGTTACTTTTTATAATAACTGGGTACATTGCTATTATGGCATATATTGGACAACATATTTTCATAGTTTAAAATTGAATACAATTATGCTTTGTTATGCAAACAAAAAAACACTGGTTGAAAATAAAGCGTGAATAACGGCTAATGTGAGTATTCATTACTTTAAAACACACATGAACGACACGAAATATTCCCAAATGCACGAATTTAAATGATGTTATAAAAGAAAGAAACTGACGGGACACCGCATATTTAAACAAAGAAGATCAAGATTGCCGTGTTTCCAACTTGAAACGTTATCATACTTAATGAAATGTGGCGAAACAGTTATATCTGGTTTACTTTTATTGTATTCCTCATTATTTGTACAAACATGATATGTGTCCACAATATATGAAAAAGTACAAGAACGAAAGTAAACTAAATTAATAATGTGTTATACGTCTTATAGTTTTAAACTTTTAACTAACGTAGTTTCTGAGAGTATTAAATACCAGATAGATTTTGACTCCTGCTATAATTATTGTGACCAGTACACATTGTATTAACTCACATCATACACATAGCATGTATTGAAAAGAAAAGTAATGTCATCTTGTTATAAATTGCCTTTTTAATTATAAATTAAATCAGCATTCGTCGTAAATCATAGTTGAAAATGTTATGTCGCCTAATAAAATAATACAATAAAGTATTATGCATATTTACAATTTAGGATTGGACCATGTATTATTGCTTTCGTTAATTGTGATTGTTTGATTGAATAAAAGGGAGTAGTAACTGACTCTATGTCAGAGCATATGACTGGCCAACATTTAAGACGCAGAGAACCAAACTGATTGTAATGGTCACTAATGGTCAGCTAATGGACCGCGGACATTCTTAAATAACAGTTCAAGATACCAGTCCTATATACTTTGATAGCAAAGATTTGACAATCAGACATGAATAATTATTAATACAGGTCAAAGGACAAACAGATTAAATCAAACGTTTTTATTATAAGATATGTATAAATTCGCCAATTCATATTTAATTCATGTTCACGTTATAATTTAAGATGCATGTATATGTTTACAATTATCATTTGCGTTCGTTACATTTGTTCACTTCATGCCATAATTTCGTTTTAATTCGGACATTACTACGACTACTACTACTTCTGGTGCTGATGCTTCTGCTGCTGCTACCACTACTACACACACATAATAATAATAAGAATAATGATAATAAACAATAATAATGACAAATTGGTCTGAGCTATCTATGTGTTACTTATTCATGAAGTGCTTTTGCCTGTTACAGCGTTCAAAATGAGATTTTACTTATTGATGGTATATATTTCATGTTTGCATTTTTGTTTTGATACACAAACGTAATGAGCACACATTGATTTCCACTATAAATAACAGTCTCGCACAAATGACCATAATTGACACATGGACGAAGAAGGCGTGTACTAAACATTTACTTAAATTTAATTGGTTGATCCATATTTATGCATTTAACTAGGATCAAATGACGGATGGAAACATTACCCAACGACGAATATTTTGTTCTATATACACTAAATACCAAATGTGACTTAACTTAATAGATTAATAGGTCATTGTTGTCTTATACATATATATGTTATACCTTTCAAAATGTTGGACGATTTTTGTCTTCAGTGTAAATATATTATGTAAAATCTCCTAATCTAGAGAATATAAAGAAATAATAATGATAATTATAATAGTAATAGTAATAATAATAATAAGTAATAATAATAATAATAATAATAATAGATAAATAAATAATTAAATAATAAATAAATATCACAGAATTACTATATTAAGTCAACTATGATGGTGGTTTGACATCTTGTACTGTATGACATCTTGTACTGTATGACATCTTGTACTGTATCGGACTGGCGATGCGGATGCAGAATCTTGTAGGTAGGGGCCGTCTTCGTGATCTTTGTATAACTGAATGCAAGTTATATAGTATTACATAAAATATCAGAAAGATACAAGCTTACTAATTAATGTATCTTCCATGTTCCACTGCACTCTTCAACTTATAATTATTATTTAACTTATCAGTCTGTACAAGAGGAATTAAAGAAAATAAATACAAGTTCACTTACGGTTTGTTAGTTCATGAACTCGTGTTCATATATTATGTACATAAGCGCCACAGCGCGTGTAGATACACGTTTTAAGTGTACCCATTTTGCATCAGTACTAGTGGCGCTATAACAAAACACGGAAATATTTAAATGGTGTTTAATGGTTTGTCAACACATAACAGGTTATTTAGAGCCGTCCCAGAAGAAGGGTTTGGGATACATATAAATCCGATAACTTGACTAATAATACAGATATGCCTATGGTCCTTTAATGGGGTCCTACTAAAGACCACTAAGGGACCACTAAGGACCACAAAGGGACCACTAAGGGACCACTAATGACCACTTAGAGCCATTAAGGGACCACTAAGGACCACTAAGGGCCACAAAGGACCACTAAGGACCACTAAGTTACCACTAAAGACCACTAAGGACCACTAAGGACCACTAAGGACCCCTAAGGACCACTAAGGACCATATAAAGGACCACTAAGGACCATAAGGGACCACTAAGGACCACTAAGGACCACTAAGGACCACTAAAGGACCACTCAGGACCACTAAGGGTCCACTAATGACCACTAAGGGACCACTAACGGTCCACTAAGGACCACTAAGGACTACAGTACTAATGGACCACTAAGGACCACTAAGGGACCACTAAAGGACCACTAAGGACCCCTTAGAACCACTAAGGACAATTAAGAGGCACTTAGGAGAAAATGAAAATAGATGATACTTAGGTTAACGCCCCTGCGAGAATTTCAAGAACTGTTCTTGAACTGTTTTTGAGCTAGAGTTCTGGAACAGTTCAAGAACGGACATGAACATTAAGTGGCCGCTTCTAGAATTACATATTAATGGTGCAACAATGGCCACACGCCATTTGAACGCCATTTGAACGTGTACACTTGTAACTATAATTGGTGTACATATTTGAGAATAAACAGATTGTTAACACAAAACTTTTGAGATATTGAATTTTGCAATTATGCTTTTCCTTGACCTGAAATTCAGAATACAGTCCTGTATGGAATATTTACGTTTTTGGAGTTTTCGTTCGTGTGGGTCTAACCTGTGTTTGTCGATTAGGTTTTCTGGCCACTGTTTGCGTCCTGCCGACCGAATATTTTCCATCTGTGGGTGTTACTGCATCTGCTTTCTTTTCCTTTGACTGAAGGCGCAAACACTTTTGTAAATATCGTTGTTTATCCTTTTCCGACTTGGCATGCCAGACCGCAGGTGCCAGCTTTTGTTTGGAACTAAGCTGTAGTTTCCAGTTCCATACTGCGACGAAGACAAGAGTTATATCTTAGCCCAATAATACGCTGTTTAATCAAATTATTTCTGCAACTATACAACTGCAATCGAAGCTATGAAGGACAGGTTCATGTAATTGTGTGTTTTAGACCACTGTATGCATATATGCGATACATGAAACTCGTATTCCAGGCCTACCACGCACTTCTAAGGAATTGTATCGGTAATTACATAGATCTACATACAAAAATGGATTTGAAACATGTCGTAAATCCAATTTATCCGCCGAATAATAAGTTACCCATGAATACTTGCGCGTACAGGTAAGGCATTTTCGCGCATGCGCATTGCGCTAAGTTACGCACCGTCTTACGAATTGATCATATGACTGTAAGAAAACCTAGTATACATATCGTTGTTAATTTATTTGTTTTGGGAAAAGCATATACGATAGCCGGCTATTTCAAAGACGATTGAAAGATAATTTCTTATTCTATACAGTGATGTTGATTTCAGCTTTACTGAAAACGAACTAAATAACAAAAATTACGTTCGTTTGACCGTATGTGAAACTGCGACAGTGACGTGCAAATTTAAAAAATACAATATACATATTGGTGCTGATTTGTTTATTTTGGGAAAAGTATTTAAGCTAGCTGACTAATTCAAATATGAGCTGAAAGATAGTTCTTTACTCTATAAAGTGACTTCTGTTTTAACTTTAATAAACGAAATAAATAATACCACCGTAGGTGATATACATGCATAATGATACATGTAAGTACATAAGTTAGCTGGCTCATTAGGTAATTCGACTTGATTTTGGCTTCAGTTGTCTTGTATATTTAAACTATGATGGATTTAGTGGTCTTTTGTTCCATATTGCACGTCTGGCGCCTTCTAATTAACACCGTTCGATACCGAATATACAGTGCGGTCGACGTGTCTGTGTCGGCATTTTGTATTTTCATACAATTCAGTTTTGTCACTATGTGTGCCAATAAACAGGAAGTAATAATCGGTGGAATGCTTTCCGTTTGTTTTTATTATAACCTTCCACCCCTAAGTCAGAGGTGTCATACCGAATATACAAGGTGGTCGTGCGCGATATTTCGGCATATTTTCCCCTTAGAAGGGCGGTAACAGATATAATTTAAAGGTTTTTTTTGTGTTCCAAATAACAGGATATTTCTGTTTTACTATACCCAAGTATCCCAAAAGTCAAACGTGTCATACCTAATACACAGGTATCGCATCGTAATACTATTTTTCAACCAACTTAAACAGCAACATTTGAGACGAAACAAAGGCTATACAGAAATCCAAGGCCGTCATTCAAATCTACACAATAATGGTAATACAAAGGAATAATTATTTTGAATATCAAACCATAAATAAAACCGGAGTTTCACTTAGAATGTGTATACATTTTTATGAAAAATAAAGGCGATTTTATTTATGATTTTTCAACCAAGAACAACCAAATTCAACTGCGTAATTTGAGAACAGAACAAAGGCTATACAGAAATCCAAGGCCGTCATTCAATTCTACACAATAATGTCAATACAAAGGAATAATTATTTTAAATATCGAACCATAAATAAAACAGGAGTTTTACTTAGAATGTGTATACATTTTTATGAAAAATACAGGCAGTTTTATTTATGAATTTTCAACCAGTTTCAACCAAATTCAAATGCGTAATTTCAGAACAAAACAAAGGCTATACAGAAATCCAAGGCCGTCATTCAAAACTAAACAATAATGGCAATACAAAGAAATAATTATTTTGAATATCAATCCATAAATAAAACAGGAGTTTCACTTAGAATGTGTATACATTTTTATGAAAAATAAAGGCGATTTTATTTATGAATTTTCAGCCAAATTCAAATGCGTAATTTGAGTACAATTAGGCTATACAGAAGTCCAAGGCCGTCATTAAAATCGACAAAATAATGGCAATACAAAGAAATAATTATTTTGAATATCGAACCTTAAAAAAAATAGGAGTTTCACTTAGAATGTGTATATTGGCGAAAACTGTAGAAAAAGAAAATCAACACAGCTATCGAACGTATTTTCGGCGTTAAAACCCAAGTTATAGTATGAATTCCATAATTGTTTTCAATAAATTAAAAGCATTACATGCAGATTTAAATAACATACCTCGATATTTGAACTAGATCGTGAAGTAGTATGTTAATAATTCATGTGTAGGTCAGCATCAACTCGATTCAGGATAATCGATCTCCTCAAAAATGGCCGCCTCATTGACTGGTACCCTGTTGTTTACCGCAGACTAATCGGAACCAGCTTATTGGCCATTCTGTGGATAAATCGGTTATTAACAAGGGGCGTATAGGGAGTTTCAAATCCAGGGTACCTATATATCCATGGTAGTTACTGTTGTTTATTAGCATACAGACTATCCAGCTTTTAATAAAAAGTTCAGCATTTTTTAACAAAAAGCCGTAACATTTAGTTTACAGAGTTCAAGATACACATTTTACGAAAATAACGACCAAATAATGTTGGCGACTAAACTTCGCGGGTGGTCAGTTGGCACTTCGGCTAATTGGTTTGTTGTATAGAAATTATTGTATAGCAATAAATTATTACACCAATCAGTTATTATCCATCAATCAATTTGTTCCGGGTCAACATCTTAGTATAGTATACATGTCCACATGTCTGTCATTGATCCTTGCTTATGAATATAAACAATATGTAGATTATAATATATCAAGTTATAATATTATGTTGTTCTTTATTTATTTATTTTTTATTTTTTGTTTATGGTTTTATTTAAAAAAATACATAATAAGTTTATGCTTCTCTTGGATCAATGTAATTATCCATTAGTAGCTGTATTTTTGCATGCTTTTTCCTCTTTGTTCGTTCGTTTGTTCATTTCTATGTGTTTATTTGCAATTCTCCACATGTGGCGGAATGTATTTATCTAAGATTATTAAGATTTCAAAATTCCATATTTGTAGTGTGTAAATTCATCAAAAATAACATTATGTATGTGAAACTACAAAAAGATGTTATTATAAATGTAATTATACGTTATTACATACAATCAATAATAGATAAACAGTAGTTAACGCTTTGAAATGTGCGTGCACTTTGCACAGCTACATGTTTGATCCGCGGAATGAACTATTCAGAATATGTCGACGTTAAAATTGTTTTGTATATTTATTTTTATCATATGTTTTAAGTTTATGTGTTGTAATTGATTTGTATCGCTATATGCATGCTACATATCAGCACAATAAAAGCAGTATCTATAAGTATATGTTGACCCTTTAAACATTACGTTTGAGTTGCATTAAATATATTCTGAGCACCCTATCGCTATAACAATACAATATAATCATGTGTAATTGTTTAACCACTCATATTTAATGGGTATAGTCAACTCTAGTATTATATAAACAATCCTCCGTGGTGCCACTGAGTTTCGTCGGTGTGTTCTTGGGCAAGACACTTTCCCTTAGCCTCGTCCTTCGGATGGGAACGTAAACCGGGCGGTCCCGTGTATCGGTCTATCCTCCGAGCACGTTAAAGAACCATAGAAATATATTCGATAATATTCGATAATCGCGAGCGTAAGCTCGCCTTACGGTTAACGCGTTGTTGATTTACTGAAATTTCCATACTAAGGCTATAAAAATCTTCGTCAAACCGCTAGAGTTACCTGCCCGTAAAGTTGCATCGTGCAAGTAAAACGGGTGCACCGTCCTGGCGATTCGTTTTTCTAGCACGTCGTTATAACCACACTCGAACGCCGAGCGAAGCGAGGTGTTATTTGAAAGAAAATAAAGCTAATTACACCGCGAGGTGTTATTTGAAAGAAAATAAAGCTAATATCATCGAAATTATATCTCGAGAAGCGACGTTATACAGCTAATTTCACCGAGCGAAGAGAGGTCGTGTGCACTGCATACAACATGTAGGTTAGTTACTGTGCATTTCAGGGTACCTATGCGTCGAATATGAATCGAGATTTTTTTTTATTCCTTTCTATATGTTTTCATACCTGATATGATTGAATAGAATGAAAACGGACGCTCCTGAATCTGTTTTCAATCTTCGAGTAGCCATCCTCTAAGCTTCGCAAAGCCAAAAAATCATTTTGAACACCCATATTTACATGTAATTTTATTCACAGCCGAAAACCAAAATGGCGACAGCGGAACATTTCATTATTTAGGGTAGGGTGACTTAAAAAATCTGTTGACCAGCAGTGGTGTAAATAACAAAATATAAACTCAGTATACTATTAACCTAGCCTATATTTGCTACATATAATGGTTTTCATTCCAAAATAAAGGATAAGTATGATCGATTGCCGGAGGTGCTGAACATTGAACAACAACCTCACCCTGCGTTTTACATGGTACATCCGAACCCTAGAAACAGACATGCGCAGACGACAATTTCTAAAAATAAGGCCGCCATGTTGTTTGGATTTTTACAATATAAACAATGGGGTCAAAATTAATTTTAGGCTTTGTGAAGCATAGCGGATGGCTATGGCAAGATTGTAAACAGATCCAGGAGCGTCTATTTTCATTCTATCTAACCATATCAGGTATGAAAACATATAGTAAGTAATAAAAAAAAATATCGATTCATATTTGACGCACAGGCACCCTGAAATGCACAGTAGTTTCCGATTCTCTTCTATTCTATTCAGCGTTTTCACAGACTCAGTCCATTCAATTCAACATATTTATTTTTTACAATTTAATTTGTTCAACAACAACAAAATCCACGATTTAATGCTTGAATATGTTTAAATAAATGTGAATGCGTCAATATTTATTATTTAAAAGAAAAGGCCAGAATGCAGATTGCTTCACAGTTTACATTGATTTTGACGTCTGCTTACAAACACTGCTCCACTGCTCTCTCGCGCCGGCTGTCAAAGTTAAAAGTGGTTTTCATTTTTATGTATCTTTCATTTAGAAAAAAAGGTAAAAATAATCCAAAATATGTAATCTTTTACATTCTTATTAGTTAAACACTCAACATTCTTTATCAATCAGTCAGTTTTGCTTCAATATTATGCTTTAAAACATCCGCAGAAAAAATGACAGATACTTTTCAATTTGTAAACAAAAGTTCAGTAGTCAGATTTGAACGTATACATGACACATTATACAGTGTACAAAATGTTCCTGGAGATGGAAATTGTTTTTTTCATTGTCTGAATTTGGCTTTTAATGAAAATTTTGACCATTCACAACTATATAGAAATGTAGTATGTCAGCGCATTGCTAGCCAATGGGGAATTTGGGAAACAAAAGTAAAACTATGCCATGGTGAATACATGTCTTGTGAGCTGTACAATATTGTTTTGCTAAATGGTAATTGGTGGGCGAGTGCCTGTGAAATAAAAGCATGTGCCAATGTTCTCAATTGCCAGATAAATGTATTTCTCAAAGGTAGAAAAGCAGGACAAAACACTTACATGTTGAATTCACATACGCCAAGTAGCCAATTTACAAGGAGTATTGACCTTTTGTTGGAAAACAATCACTTCCTTCTTTTAAACAAAACATGTGTAAGTAATGCAAATGAAAAAAACAAAACATACGGGTAGTGATCATACCTATCCCATCCCACCTAATCATTGCGCGACAACTCGTGAAACATGTCACACAACTTACAAGATTCATGAAAATAAAACACATATGGGTAGTGATCATACCTATCCCATCCCACCTAATCATTGCTCGACAACTCGTGAAACATGTCACACAACAGACAAGATTCATGAAAATAAAACACATATGGGTAGTGATCATACCTATCCCATCCCATCTAATCATTGCTCGACAACTCGTGAAACATGTCACACAACCGACAAGATTCATGAAAATAAAACACATAAGGGTAGTGATCATACCTATCCCATCCCACCTAATCAGTGCTCGACAACTCGTGAAACATGTCACACAACAAACAACATTCATGAAAATAGAACGCATAGTGATCATACCTATCCCATCCAACCTAATCTGTGCCCGACAACTCAAACAACCTACAACATTCATGAAAATAGAACACATATCGGTAGTGATTATACCTATCCCATTCCACCTAAACTTTGCCCGACAACTCAAACAACCGACAACATTCATGAAAATAGAACATATATGGGTAGTGATCAAGATTATTTAAATTTGACACATAATACACCTGAAAAACGTAAAACAACAAACCCACCTGAAGACATTTCAAATAAAAATAAAAAAACACCCATTATTCCTCAAAACAATGCCAGTTTATACCCAGTTTGCAGGAAACTAGGTATTTGGTATGAGGCAGGGTCAGACAATGAAGAAAAACAGCAAGCAAATAACAGAATAAGAAGAATAAAATACAGAATAAAACAGAAGCAGTCAAAGCTTGGGTTTGATTTGGATGAAATTCCAGATGCACCCCCTCTTTCAAATATAGATCAATTTGATAAGGCCATGGACTGCATACGTGCTTTTGAACTGCAGCAGATGGCTTACACTATAAATTCCTGTAAGATCTGCAATGAGCGTAGAATTGAAATGCAAATATCCAGTGATGGTATATGCAAGCGTTGTAAATCTGACAGTGATGCTATAAAAACATTTTCAAATGAAAATTGTATGGATCCGAAACCTCTTCCAGATGAACTCAACTTGCTGACTCTCATAGAACAGCAACTTATTTCACGTATTTCTCCATGTATTAATGTCCACATGCTCAAACATGGAGGCACTGCATCCAGTGGACACTGTGTGACCTTTCCACAGGAAGTAAATGAACCGGCACAGATATTTCCTAGATTACCGGAGGAAATTAATATAGTCAAGGTTAGAAAATCTGGAACAAATGATACAAATAAAGAATTTCGGGTTCGTAGATACAAAGTACAGGCAGCTCTATTTTGGCTAAAAGAAAACAATCCGGCATACTCTGATATTATAATTTGTCCACAACGTTTAAACTCACTCCCAGAAGATGGCGAACTAAGTAACATACAAACAACTGAGTACAATTTAAATACAAAACATACAAATGACCTTGGTCCGGCTCCTGATCAACTCGAACCTGGTGAAGTTGAGGGTGAAACTTCATCTAGTGTATTGTTGCCTGACCATTCTGTTGATTTGCGTCAATCTGTTCAAGACATTGTAACAGATATAACAGGAGACAATCAAACAGATGTTACCATTAATCAGAGGGGCACGGTAACTATCCCATGGCCAACCCGTGGTAATATACCCTTATCCGAGTTTACAACCCAGTACTTTTTTACACTGGCTTTCCCATGTTTGTTTCCCTATGGGTCTGCAGATTTTCATGTAAACAGGCCCCGCACTTGTCCTTCTCTAGCAAACTGGGCTGATCATCTTTTATGGTACCAGGATGGTAGATTTGCCCATCATCAGTATTTTAAATTTGTTGTACATAATATCATTATGCGCAGAAGTGCTATTGAAAAGGGAAATTTTATTGTTCACCAACAACTTGGCGATCAGCACATAACAGTGTCTGAGCTCAGACAAAAGCTTCAAGAGGGAGATGACTCTTTAAGTAAAAAAATTGTTTATCTTAGTGCTACCTTGCGTGGTTCTAGTCAATATTGGGCACAACGTGCAAAAGAATTGCGTGCTCTTACCCAGTACGAAATTACCAAGGGTCACGGTTTGCCTTCAATATTTGCAACTGGACGTTGTGCGGAATTTCATTTTAAACCGCTTAAAAGGCTTCTACGTATGTATGTTCAGCAAACAATTGGTCAAGATATTGACCTTGATGACCGTTCAACTATGTTTAATACTTTGCAACAAAATACCCATATAGTTGGGCATTACTTTGACTTGCTTACCAAATCATACTTTCAAGAAGTCATGGGACCAGCTTTTGGCGTTGACACCTATTGGTACAGGCAAGAGTTTGCAAAGTCACGTGGCATGATTCACTGGCATGGCTTATGTTGGCGGTCTGATAGACAGCCACATGACTTATTGTATCAAGCTATAAATGACGGCCTTAGTGACGACGAATGTGCAGTCAAGCTTCAACAGTGGGCTTCAGTTGAATTTGGTTTAACAGCAAAACATCCTGCAGGCGAAGATGAAGCTGGTAGTTCAAGGAAAGATCTGTAGCCACCTCCAGAAGGCAGTGCTCAACAACCTCCTGAAGAAAGAAATCCCCTTGTGAAGCTATTAATGGATGTCAGTAGCACACAAGAAACTTTGCTGGAAGATTATTTATTGCTTACAAACATATTTAACCTTCACAGATGTTCTGATTATTGTTTAATACCTTCAAAAAATGGTACTAAGGCCAAATAAAATTATACCTGTGTTTACTGTAACATTGCTGAAAACAATTGGGTAGGTAGGTAGGTAGGCATTTTATTTTATTTTATTTTTTTATTTTATTTTTTTGGCCAAGTTAATTTAAGGTGGCGATGAGCTTTGTTGAATGGGAAAATGTGGTATTTTAAAAACTACAATAGATAATAATATGAAATTGTGTATGTGTTATTGTTTCCCAAAAGGCATGGCAACAACTGGCTCTTTTCCCAATCACTTGCAATTATTGCAAAGGGGTAAAACAGTTTAATTTATTTTTCGCAAGTCCGGAAGAGGGTCAGTTCCAACAGCAGGACAATGAGCACATGAGTCGGCCGTGATAGCGTGAACATAAAATTTTATTTAAAAAAAACAAAAAAAACAAAAAAAAAAAAATTATTTATTTTTTTCAATAAAAAAAAGAGGAGTCGGGGGTGTTTTCAGCGGGTGGGTCGGGTTACAGTAAACTCAGGTATAATTTTATTTGGCCTAAAGTGTGTCGAATGGAGTTCGGTACTGAAAATTCACCGGGCAAGAAACTAAGAGACTCTCCTGCTTTAGTTCGGGATCGAAATGGCTCCCTTCGTTTTGAAATGACAAGGGACCATCCCGTCTTAGTTCAGCACTCTCGTTACCATACACAGGGTTGGAGAGCAAATGGAGATACATCTTTAATACTCTCTAAAAGTTCTCCAGATAATCCATCTGTTGATGACATAACAGCTACAGAGAAATACATTACAGGCTATGCATGCAAAGGTAATCAACCTACAGGCGCAATATCAAATCTATTTAATGATTTAGTTAACTGTACAGATGAAAATAGTGGGGCAAGTGCAAAGTCAATATGTAATAAAGTTCTCATTAGTACAGTCAAGAGAGATATATCTGCTGTAGAAGCGTCATACGAATTGTCAGCATTTCCACTTTACAGATCAAGTCATCAATTCAAATCTGTAAGTTTATCTGGAGTAAGGTTACTCGAAAAGGATGGTACAGTAGCTACAAAAAACAATGTGTTTGACAAATATTTATCCCGCAAAGCTGATGATTGCTGTTCTTTGTACGATTTTATCTGTAAAGACGGTAAGGTTCCAGTTTTTTCAGGGTGTTCAACACATGCAAATTGGCCGTTACAAGAAGATTACTGCCGAACAATGCTCCTTCTTCATTGGCCTAACTGGCGTTTAATATCAGATATCCGAGATGAACATTCCACTTCGACTGAAAAAATGGAACAATTTCTTTTGACAGAACTCTGTCCAAATTTTGTCAAATCTGAAGTAGATAGAGTAAAAAGCAAACAAAATGCAACTGCTGATGATGATGATGAAAGCAATTTATTATATTCTTCTCAGCAACTAGACTGGATGGACTTGGTCAAACCAAATGCTGAGTTTGAATGTCCTGATACAGACTTCAATTATGATGATGGGGGAGAAGATTACAACTGTAGTTTAACCACTCTTCAATATCCTGAAGATCTTGGCAAATCCTGGCTTGAGACTCTAAATGAAAATCTTAATGCTAATAATGACACACTACAGATTCCAGAAGTAGATCTTCTGAAAATGAACGAAGACCAGAAGTTCGCTTGTAACATGGTAATGACCAAAATTATTCAATTTTCTAATAACAGTACAGATTTTCAACCACTTCGGATGATAGTAACTGGCACTGCTGGTTCGGGGAAATCCTTTTTAATAAAATGCATGGTTAAAGCATTACGAACCTTTTTCAATACTAATAGTTGTGTTCAGGTAGTCTGTCCTACTGGAAATAGTGCCAATATTATATCAGGAGTAACACTGCACAGTTTTCTTAAAGTCCCTACAAAAAATAAAGGACAAGATATGACCCCACCGTTAGGTTCCTTGGGTGAAGTATTGCAAAACAATTGCAGTGGTTTGCATGTTTTACTTGTTGATGAAAGATCAATGATTGGTGCAACAACTTTGGGTTGGATGGAATTTAACAGCCGATATGCTGTAAATCACGGCTCCAACACCAATCAATCATGGGGAGGACTCCCTGTCGTTGTTTTTTTCGGTGATGATATTCAGTTACCACCAGTCTTAGACTCCCCAGTGTATGATTGTAAAACATTTCTACCTGCAGCAATGCATGGGGTTCTCATACAAAAAGAGTCCAAGCCAGATCCAAAGAAATTTTAAGGATTGACAGTTTATGCCACAAGACAGAACAGGAATATGACACGTTACGATCAAATGAGGCATTCATTTCAATAGTGAATTTGTTACTAGACAATGAACATCCTTTAGAAGAATAGTTTAGTTATCTGCGCTTTTGTTGTGTTTAATCATATAAACAGTGCTTCATTACGGTGGGTGATATGACAATCGCTAACCATAAGCAAGCAAAACCAAACTTTTTTAATTACGGTTGTATGGGTGAAAGATCAGAATTTCACAGTAAAAAAATATTCATAATCGTTTAACAAACAAAAAATGTGACATTCAGTCATGAAGTGTTGCTGAAATGTTGCTGACATTGACACCAACCGTTGATAAGGTTCAATAAAACAAAAATTGTCGGTTTAAATCTTACATTAACATTTTTAAAAATGTAATAAATAGATTATTTAACTGCTGGTTCGATTATAGAGAAATCCTTCACTTGATGGTAGGCATGCTTTTTTTCTTTATCCGATCATTAATGAAAAGAACATGCCTACCATCTAGTGCAATTTTTTGTGTTTAATCATATATACAGTGCTTCATTACGGTGGGTGATATGACAATCGCTAACCATATGCAAGCAAAACCAAACTTTTTTAATTACGGTTGTATGGGTGAGAGATCAGGATTTCACAGTAATTTTTTTTTCATAATCGTTTAACAAACAAAAAAATTAGACATTCAGTCATGAAGTGTTGCTGACATTGACACCAACCGTCGATATGGTTCAATAAAGCAAAAATTGTCGGTTTAAATCTTACATTAACATTTTTAAAATGTAATAAATAGATTATTTAACTGCTGGTTCGATTATAGAGAAATCCTTAACTTCATGGTAGGCGTGCTTTTTTTCTTTATCCGATCGTTAATGAAAAGAACATGCCTACCATCTAGTGAAGTATTTCCCTATAACAGATCCCAGCAGTTAACTAAGCTCAATTTAAGGTCAATTGTAAAAAATAATGGCATGAGCCCGAACTGTGAGTGAAAAACAATATACCTATATTTTTTAATTTACATGTAAAGTCTTCATCTCAATATTCGTTCCAATTCTTCTTAAATTATTATCAATAGCATCATTGTCAGATTGTACAACATAAACATAAAGCAAATTGTGTAAAATTCTTTAATATAATTAACATTTTTCATTGTTTTTAATTAGTATGTCATTTGTGGTTTTCTCATCAGAGTTTTCTAAATATCATAAATTATCCTAAGCATTATTTTGTTGCATGTACAACATAGGTGATCAAATTGGTTTGTTTAGCAAACCAGTTTTGTTGTTGGTGGGTGATATGCAAATCGCTAACCATATTGACCACTTAACCACTACTATTATATACATACATACACTCACATGCATGAACCATCATTTTGTCTGTTAAACTTTACTTTTGAAACCAAACAGTTAAAGGGACACACAGCAAAAATATTCCGAAACAAACATCTCCATGATGTTACTATAGTAAAATATTTAATTTCAAAATATGACATTTCATTAAAGGAAAATAACTTTACTTCAAGTCTATATTTTTTAATTTTACATAATTACACACACAATTAAATGCTATATAGTATAGCCATTTATCAATTTTATTGAATATAAGTTAATAATTCAAATTAAAAAGGCAGTCATAACTTTACCACGAGGGCTTTGAAGAAGAAAATAATACACTTTTGTATATGAGTATTGTTTACATGCAATAACGTGTAAACATATTTAGGATTACCGGGTGTCCCTTTAACCAGGGTATTGGTGACTGACTGATCTTCTTGAAATGTCACATATAATAATATGTTAATCTTCAATTTAATAAACTTGTCTTAATTATCCCATAACTTGTAACGTACATGGCTCCTCTAGATTTATTCAATATCCATTTAGCATACCAATATTGATATTTCTGCAAATTATTAAAAAGAAATTTTCTTTCTCTCCATCTATAGGATATGGAAAAGGAAACAGTGATTTTCGTTAGTGATTCAAGGGGTCGTGGACTTCAGAAATATATAAAACAAAATGGATTATTTATAAACAGCAACATCAGATATATTTTAAAACCTGGAGCAAACTTACTATATCTTAAAAGTGAACTTCTAAAAGAACTCACCGCAATATATATAACTGAAACTCAACCATAAAACCATAAAAATTATCATTTCGACAGGAATCTGTAACTTAACTGAAAAAATATGTCACTTAGGAGGAACAGAAATTTGTTACAACCATTCAACAGACAAGATAGATCAATTAAAACACCAGTTCAACTCTTTCCATACAAACCTACTAAAACACATTCCACCAACTAAATCAAGAGCCATAACTCCCCTGTTACTTGTCCGACTGGTCCAACATAGAGCTAAAAAAAATGTAAAAAAAATCAAAAAAACATTATTTTAAATTAAAAAATGTAAAAAAAAAAATGTAAAAAAAATCAACAACAAAAATTCAAATAATAATATAAAAAGAAGAAAGTCATAAAATCTGGTAAAGTTTGGCAAAGATCAGATGCAAAATAAAGGCCCTATCGTAAGACGAGGCAAATTATAGCATTTTTAACAAAACCAAGGGCCATAACTCTGCTGTTACTGGTCCGATCTGTCTGGTTTTCGAACTCGACCGAGCTTTTATTGACATTAACAATCTGATCAAGTTTGGTAAAGATCGGATAAAAAATAGTCTGAACGAAGCAAATATAGCATTTTGAACTAAATCAAGGGCCATAACTCCGCTGTTACTGGTCCGATATGAATGGTTTTCGAACTTGTCCGAGCTTTCATTGATATTAACAATCTGATATAGATTGGTAAAGATCGGATGAACAATGAAGCCCATATCGTCTTAACTAGGCAAAATATAGCATTTTTAACTAAATCAAGGGCAATAACTCCACTGTTAATGGTCCGATCTAGCTGGTTTTCAAACTTGTCCGAGCTTTCATTGATATTAACAATCTTTGCAAGTTTGGTAAAGATCAAATAATAAATGAAGGTGCTAGAGTGTTCACAAGGCTTAATATGGGATTTTTCAGCAAAACAAGGGCCACAACTCCTGTGAAATTATTTCAATCTTGCCGATTTTCGAACTTGTTTGAGCTTTCATTGATATAAAGACACCGGCAAAGTTAAGTAAAGATCCGTTTAATATTGAAGGCCCTAGAGTGTTCACAAGGCAGAAAATAGCATTTTTCAGAAAAAACAAGGGCCATAACTCCGGTGTTACTGATCCGATTTAGCTGGTTTTCGAACTTGTTTGAGCTTTCATTGATATTAACAATCTGTGAAAGTTTGGTAAAGATCAAATAATAAATGAAGGTGCTAGATTGTTCACAAGGCAGAAAATGGCATTTTTCAGAAAAAACAAGGGCCAGAACTCTGGTGTTACTGAACCAATTCAGCTGATTTTCGAACTTGTCCAAGCTATAGTTGGTATTAACAATCTGTGCAAGTTTAGTAACAATCAAATAATAAATGAAGGTGCTAGAGTGTTCACAAAGCTTAATATGGCATTTTTCAGCAAAACAAGGGCCATAACTCCGGTGAAATTATTCCGATCTGGCTGGTTTTCGAACTTGACCGAGCTTTCATTAATATAAAGACACTGGCAAAGTTTCGAAAAGATTTGATTAATAATGAAGGCCCTAGAGTGTTCACAAGGCAAAAGTTAACGGACGACGGACGACGGACGGACGACGGACAACTGACGACGGACGGACGGACGACGGACGACGGACAACACACCATCCCATAAGCTCTGCTGGCCTTCGGCCAGTCGAGCTAAAAATACAGAGATTTTCAAATAAAACGCAATAGGTTGTACTATTCATTTTTCAAAGAAGAAGATGTTCTTGAAATGCAACATCAATTAAAAAATCAAATTACAGCATTGAATTCAGACATTGCAATTATTAATTCCATTCAAAATCTACCTACAGTCAGGTTTGATAGAGACCTCCTCAAAACCTCTACAAAACAAAGAGGATCTTTAAATAACCTTAAAAAGAAAATAACAAAATATTCGTATAAACATTTTTATGATGGAGTTCATCCAGATGAACACCTTAAAAACAAATGGTTTAATATACTTTGCAAATCTGTTATTCAACATGATAACAGCCAATTAGATTCTAAATCTGATTCAGAGGATGAAACTTGGGACTTTAAACGAATCTGAATATTGATTTGAGTTCAATAATTATAAGGTGACAAGTTGACAGTCCTAAAAAACAACAACAGCATTCCTTCATTATATCCAATCAACAATTTAAGCTGATGAAATTGAAATTACAATAGCGTAAAATGTATACTGTATAATTTGCTGTATTAATACTGCGGAGGTTATTAGCCATGTAGGACTACACCATTTGAACTGCTATTGTTGACGGTGGGTGACATGACAGTCGCTAACCTTTTAATTTATTATAATACTTATATCTTTACCAAACATATCGTTGCTGTATTAATACTGCTGAGGTGATCAATATTTATATGAGTATTAATGATGGTGTGTGACACCTTTTAGTTTTAACTTATTACAACAGCTAAATCTTGTCTTTCCTTTTGTTTTTAAACATTTTTTATGTCATAACTGCTGATTTATACTTTGCTTCTCAAACAAAAATATAATTCATAATAATTCATTAAACATTATCAAAAAAAAACACAACGGATAACCTTTTTTTTTCTCTCAGATTGATGGTGGGTGATATGATAATCGCTAACCAATCTATATTGACTTGAAAGCATACAAAGTTGCTTTTTTTTCAATAACCTTTTTAACATGTATAGTTAAACATTTAAAGGTGGGTGACATGGCAGTCACTAACCTATTTAACAATATAAGGGAATCAGTTCTAATGATAACAGTGAAATTTATTTTAAATAAAAAATATTACATTTTAATATTTAAGATATTCAAAAGACAATAATTATCTTAGTTGCTGTACTAAATATTACTACATGGAGCAAACTGGTTCAAAGACAACTATTAGTACCATTAGCCTAGTCCAGTTGAAAACAACATACATGCATCTTTGAATTACCGAACACGAAGCAAAGGATACAGATTCAAGGTACTTTGGTTCAAGTTTAGTTGCTTTGTTATTTCGGATTTTCAGTTTTTTTCAAAACATCTGCTTGGTTGAAAACTACTAATATTTTAACTACCCAATAATCCCACTTGGTTAATATTCCTCGTGTTAACATATTTGATGTAGATCTAGTAGAATCACTTAGGCAGATATTTTGATTTTGGGTTAATTGTTTATGAGTTTAGAAAATCCCACAGCATGAATTATCAGTACGACACAAACCAACGCTCGCCATGAGGCTGTGCCTTATTCATATTAAGAGTAGGGCAGCTCTAAATAACCTATACTGTGTTGATGAGCCGTTAAAACAACAATCAGTTCATTAAGTTCAACTCAAGTATTAATCCTCCGCCGTCAGCGTGTCAGTTATTACGATTGCACAATTAACACCTGGTACACATACGCAATAAGCGTGTCATTCAGTTCATACGCGGATGCTGTTTATTCAATCCACTTTAAGCGAGGTACCGAGTGATAATCCCATTTAGGCAAAAACGCCAAATATATGTAGCTCATTATTTATACAACACCATGTATAGCTTAAAAAAGGTCATCTCTATTAGAATACAATAGGATGCGTATGCTATAAAATAATTATACTGAATGTTTTACTGATTAAATGATCTGCATTCTTATTGTTCACATGAAATAAAAAACGGAAACACGTTTAACACCCAGTTTGCTCAGTCACCGTTTACAGTTTAGGCGTTTTGCATTCTGACTGGCCAAACTAAATATTAGCAATCTAATTAGCTAAACTTACAAACGGAAAAACTCGAAATGAGACACCAGTTTACAGCAGAAATGTTGATAGGCAGATACACAGAAAACCAGTTAAACCGATTTGTTTAGTTCCACGTTTGAAGTTCGTTTAGCTAACGTTTGAAACTAGTTTGTGCTCGATAATAAAAGGTTTTATAGCTGTAATACTAGTCTTCGATCTTCGAACTATTTAGTATTGCATCCATTCTACAGGCAGTGCTTAAAGCTACACAGTCCCTATTTTAACTGGTAATAACTCATGAATATGAATGAGTCACGTGTGAAGTAGTTTCAAATCGAAGAACACCCCAAAAGTCGGTATATAAGCAGAAATCGATGCGTAACATTTCACATTTTTATTTAGTCTTCGTACAGGTAACATTGATAAATATACGGCTTCAGAATCTATGATAAAAAATAGCTGCGCGAAACAGGATTTGAACCACAGCCTTGCATTTGTAAGTTTTGAAGGCTGTACGCTGAACCACTAGACCACGGCTATTTATTGGTATGTTGTAGCGTTTTTAACACTAAATAGGCATTACGTAATAACAAGCGCGCGCACACAAACTCATCCAGCGCTAAATAACAGACAGACAGACAGACAGATATTTTTTATTGATTTAAACTTTACAAGTTTATCATCATATACAATATGCAAACATTTATTCGTGACAGAATAAACAAAAACAAACAAACAACAAAACATAATTTTGCACACAAGTTTCAAATAAATTGTATTATTGAATAATTTGAAATATTAAATAATTTAATAAATATGTGGAAATGACACTGAACATTAACTTACGCAAATTAAATTAAATATTAAATTAAAAAAATAAATAATTTTGTTCTCATTATCACAAAAGCAGTAACATAAATAATTAATTGATAATAGTTTTCATTCGAGGATAAACCTAGTTTTGATTAAACAATAAATCATTACGAGAATCAAATGCTTGTTTTATAAACCAAGACAAATTAAACAAATCTTTCTTATTACTTGTTTTCATTAGCTCTATGAATTTTAAAACACTTGGACGTTTATAATAGTACTTTTTAATGTATTTTCTTCTTATATTAACATATACAGGACAAATCAAAACAAAATGGTATTCATCTTCAATTAGAATTACAAATGGTACAATAACGTTGGTTTCTTTCTAATCTGTTCTGTGCGTAGCGCCCAGTTTCAATTCGCAGTGAATGCGACGATAGTCTTAGTTTTGATAAAACAATTCGCAACTTATATGGCAAAATATCGAGATATGGTTCATATTCAAAATTGCCTTTAAAATGTAAATACATTGGCAAAACTCTTTTATTTACAACATCGCTGTTTCACTTTTGAACAAAACAATCGACTAAACGCTGTTTAAAAACAGTATGAAATGTTTTCAAAGGAATACTATTTTGATTATTCCAAACATAGCCAAAACAATACTCGTTTAGAAGTTTTTTAATATTCCCAGCCCAATTATTACGCCAATTTTCTATGTTATTGACGGAATTATTGTAAATACTAGAAATTATAATATTGTCAGAGTTAACTGTTTTGCACCAATATTTAACGATTCTAACATAGCGCAATATATACAATGGATACCGCACAAGTTCCCCGTAAATGCCCGCATTGCTAGTAGAATCTTAACATTTAAAATATTTTTACAAAATTTTAAGTGAATCCTTTCAATTTCTTTCGACTTAGGAAACCCCCAGGCTTCGCAACCATAATTCAAAATGGATCCAACAAAGGAGTCGAATTATTGACACATTGTCTTCGGTTTAAAATTAAACTTCTTAGTATTAGCAATTAATATATGTAAAGCCTTTAAACCCTTCCCGGCTAAACTTACTTGATTTAAAACAAATGTTCCGGTTTAATTAAAAATAACTCCCAGATAATTAAAATCGTTAACTATTTCTAAGAAATTGTCATTATATGTCCATCACTCATTTTGTCTTAATTGGCCCCTTTTCCTAAAAAACATAATTTTAGTTTTGACGGAATTTACTTCTAATCCCCATTTATTACAATAAGCTAGTAATACATCTAAATTTTGCTGCAAATCATCAGGTGATTTTCCTACTAAAACCATATCATCTGCAAACAGTAGAAGAATAAGAGTAATATCGTCGATAGTAAGACCTGAACTAATATTATTTTGTAAATATAACTCTAAATCTTCAACGAAAAGGGAGAAAATTATCGGGTAAATTACCTCCCCTTGCCTTAGACCGATTGAACATTCGAAACAATCTGAATAACTATTGCAACTTTTAACACAAGATTTTACTTTAGAGTACATGTCTCTTATTATTCTAAGTAGCTTTCCATTTATGCCTATTTTATAAAGTTTTAGCCATAAGGCATTCCTATAAACGCTATCAAAAGCTTTTTTTCAAATCAACAAATGCACAATACAATCGACCTTTCTCATTTAATATCTTGTGAATAACAGATTGTAATACAAAAATTGCATCGATAGTTGAACGACCCGACCTAAAACCAAATTGGGCGTCTGATATAATATTATTATCCTCACACCATTTACTTATCCTTTTATTTAAAATACCGGTAAAGATTTTGGACAAACAACTAATAATAGTTATTCCTCTATAATTATTTACGTCGTCAGGGTCGTTCTTCTTAAACAAAGGTATAATAATTCCCTCGGTCCATTTTTCTGGAAAATATCCGGAGTTTAGTACAGCATTAAATAAATCAACAAGATGCGAGGAAATGATATCTACTGATTCGAGGAAATATTGATTAATGACAAAGTCTCCATAAATTGACTTATTTCGCTTCAAAGAACGAACAACAGATTCTACCTCAGCAATTGTTATAATTTTATCCAATTCTTCAAACTTAAAACTGTTTTCATTAAAATCATGCTGCTGGCAGAAAGATTCTGCTTCATCATTTTCTACTTGAAAAATCTCCGTTGACAACTGAGAAAAATAATTATAAAATCTCTCAAGACTTATGTTTTCACTCTTCGATTTATTTTTTCGTAAAAATAACTTCCAAAAATCTTTAGGCTTCTTATGCCTTAAATTCTCAATCTCACTCATCTTCTTATTTTCATACGCACGCCGTTTTTTCTTTATAAGCATTTTATAGGACTTCTTTTTAATATGCAGTTCAACTCTATTTACCATCGATTTACACTTATTATATTGATTTAATGACTTGTTATAAATATTAAATAAATAACAAGTCGAGATATGTTTTTTATGCGAAGTTTCATATTGATAACATACAGTATTACACCAGGCAAGGCTAATTTACACCAGGCAATGTTAATTTACACGTGCGGCATATTTATTGATCCGTCTTGAGTTGCGTTCAAATATGTTAAGTTATTTGGCCTCATAATAAATGGTAGTTAGTATACTATTTTCGCAAGTAGCGTTATTGTTCAGTGGATGGAGCACCGGACTTGAAATCAGAATGTCGTATGTTCGAGCCCCGAAAGAAGCTAACTTTTTTTTTCTGTAAAAATGTACGATGTGCAGTGGTCGATTTAATTAACAAATGTTATATGTATTTATATGACGAGAAACATTTGTTTAAGTCATAAATAAAGAATATGTTCTGTTCTGTTCTGTTCTGTAATATACATTAAATGATTTCCTGTGCTATATTTGCAAGCGTAAATACCCGATTTCGACATAAGCTGGTTAACACGAAGTTACAAATAAGGACACGCATACAAAGAAGAAATCGATTGATATAGAGACCCTGTAGCCAAGCATCCACGGTCCAATTACAGACGACTGAAAACTGCTCTCCAAGATGATCATTGAAAACCTATATATATAACCGATATTTATAATTATTGTTTACACTCACTGAACGATAATTGGAATTCATGCAACGATAAAACACACATATCAATTATAGTTTTCACTTTGTATCGTACTTACGTGTGATAATGTCAACGTAAATACAATCAGATCCCAATACAGTCAGTTGGGATAACATAAAACACTCATTACACTGTCATTTTCATACAACACTCCGTGTTGTCCCTGGGCAAGATATGGAGCACTGCGCATTCTGACAAAGGGGTAAAATCTCTTCCAAAGACATGTTCTTTTTGTCATGTTATTTCATTAAAGGTACATATACATCATCAAGCTTTTTTAGGAATTCGAGTTGTTGCAGAACAAACTGATCGTGGTTTCAGCGAAAAACGGAATGTTTACAGTTGCTGTTCTTCAGTTGAGAATGTTCTAGGCCAGTTCGTCATATTATTTTGTCTATGTAAATGGAGGGTGTGTCCGGACTGATCAATCCTGCTGGCGCCATATAACCATTTTAAGTTGGTACTCAATAAACTCCTGCCATAACGAAAAATTATGTAAATATTAGCAAATGTAAATTTTAGTGAATGTTAGTGACTCTCCCTCCACCCTCCCTCCCCGCTTTGCTGAAGTTATGCTTGCAAGAAGGCTATATGACCGTTATGCATGTTTTATTCCGATATAAACGGAAAGTGAGTCTGAAAATATGTTCATTCCTGTCGCCATGCTATATGAACTGTTTGTTTTGCTGCGCCGTAAAGCACAACACGACGCAATTTAACATGTGTTTGAGCAATATTACTTCATTAAATGTACATATCAAACAAATACAAGTAATTGACTTCATGCCAATGTGCATTCAATTTGATGGAGGCCAATAACTTGAATACATATGATGGGACCCTGTTTGACGACTATTGAAAAGTTACGATGTCTGGATTATAAACAACTTGCAAGGGAAATCTATAAACGACTTGCAAGGGAAATCACCTAGCCGACAAAACATGCTAGTCATTAGTAGGTGGGTGATATGTATTGCATTATGCTGTGTTGTTTGCAAGGAACTGCGAAAGAAAACATGTATAGTTTACATAGCATACGATAGAACACGCTGGCGACCAGTCCGCACACGTCTCGTTTGTACAATACAATAGTAACAATATATAAGAATGTATTATGCCAGCTAAATTTATTTCATATTTCCTAAAATCTCGAGTAGCATAGTACATTGATATGTTACATAATATTCTGGTAACATAAATTGTATCCGCATTACTTCCTAGAACTGACAGATTTGATGAAGCGCAATCCGGAGAATTGTCATATGCTCGGTGTTATAGCCTGTACCAGCCAGACGCGAACGTAAGAAGTCTCACGAGAGGTCTGGATGTTCGAGAATAAAACTTTCACAGTACCAAACACGCCAATATTTATTGTCAAGTTACTTAATATTCTAATATGGTTTGAATTATTTACTTGGTTATGGCTTTTTTGACATGACATGCGATATTTATAAATGTTAACCGGTTCAACAGTCCGTTAGGAAGCACTAAATAACTGTAGGAAGATTATGTGTTACGCGGGTATGATCATGAATTCATTATGACCTCATTACAGTTCTCCGGCCATGTTTTGTTTCATGAGCATGTTTATGTTTATTTAAAGCGAAATCAATACTCAACAATAGATATTTACAATTCACACATTGCAAGATCTGTAAAGAGCGAGAAAAAGATTTTATTAGATGATGTAGAAAACTTTTAACAGGTAAATTACTCCACAGGTAAATGTATTTATCAATTATCTGACAATAATACAATTCAGATTTATCTCATTTTTCCATGCAGTCAAGCAGTGGTAAAAGTAATATCTACGTCATGCAAATTATACCTATTTGTTACATACAGCTTAGTAGCGGTTTTAAATACATGTGTCTCTCCTGGACAATCGAGAAATGTTCATATGATGTTTAAGAGTTAAATACTACAAAAAAGGTGGCCATTCATCTTTAAAGCCTAATTGAAGCATGTAATTACACCTCTCGGTATTTGAATGACATAGATTTAGGATTTAATAGTTAAATGTTCGGACATATTGAACATTGACAATACTATATTTTCTATTATGGTTAATACTATCTATCCTAAGGCACTTCAACTCAACAAAGCCAACATTTCGGATACTGTTGCTTCTTTTAGTGGTTTACATCTCTCTATTGAACATGGTGAAATAAGTAGTAAAATCTATGACAAGAGAGAAGATTTTAATTTAGATTTTTTGATTTTGTTAATTATCCCCATTTAGATGGAGATGTTCCTCCGAGCTACTTATTATGGGGTCTATGTTTCTCAATTTATTTGTTTCTCTAGAGCTTGTAGCCGTGTTGAGGACTTTAATATTCGTGCCAAAACAACAACAAAAATGGGAAAACACATGATTCCAGTTATAAGACAGTGAAGAATCATAGAAAACATGCACATGCATCTGCATAAGCAGAATATAACTTTTAATATTACACTTAACATTTGTTAATCCATTTTGTAAGCAACCGATGACCCTTTAGCGGGGGGCAATCGTGTCACATGGACACATTTTCTAGTACTTTTAAGTTTATTAGGCGAGGCTTAGAAAACGAAGAAGAACTTGGCTCTGTTGAGCTGTCCCGCGTTTTTGTGCCGAGCTTCATAGACTTGATAGTAAAGACACCGATATAGTAATACTTTTTATCATGTAGTTCCACATTTTTGTATAGTTGTTTCATTTCTAAAACAAAATGTTACGTTTAACGTGGACACCGCCATATGTCTTTAGATCACGTTACATACTATAAATGCAGAGGAATTACGTATTGTTTTGCTTTATCAGTTAGTTCAAATAAATCAAAGTTTATTAGGTCACCTACTTATTAGGCAGAAAAGTGCATATCAGCATGAACAAAATATTTCGCAGTACTCACTGCATAGTTTTTCGAGTTTATTAAAATAATAATCTCGACACACTCTCCGGATGCGTTTAGAGTCAAACGCACACTTTAATGTTTTATATAAAGTCTTACTTTCACCACAGTAACTGTTTATCCTACAGATTATAACTAATTCCAATATGAATCTAACGCGCATTTGTTATGCCGCAATTGTCAGTATGAATTGCCTTTAGGGTGCGCTTGATAACTGCAAAATAAAGACGTTTGACGAAAGTCGATTTAAACTAAATCTGGGATTGAACAACTTCGGATTAAAGAGGATACAGCAATAATCGACATCTTAACAAGCAGCGTTCTGACAAAATCGTTCTCTCCTGGATATGTTCCTCTCTGAAAAGGATAGTAACGCTTGCTGCTTGACTCTAATCCTGTCTTGAGTTGCATTTATTCTCGAAGCGATATACGGTTATCTGATGTTTTGTAAAACTTGCGGCATGATTTTTGGGCCGTGTTCTTTAAAAGCTACATTTCCTGTTCGATTTATACTTGTATAATTACATTGTTCTACATAACCTGAATATTTGTTAATCATTGTTAGCATTTTCCACACTGTTATTTTCCGTTGCACCAGTAATATATAATACATCCATGAAAGAATAACGAAAACAAATTAAAAACTTGAATGTTGCAAGTGATTATTTTATTTTTGGAAAATCTGCACATTCAATGTAACAGAGAACAACTAATATGGACAATTTGCATTTTCAGAGAACAAATAAGTTGTCACCGGAAATACCATCAGAAAATGAAGCCTCTCCTTTCCTAGTAAAACTCTTTAAGTTAGTAACATATATATATCTATGAACACTAATGAAATAATGGGAAGGGATGGGGTGAAGTAGCTGGCGTAGAGTATTTGTAATGGTTGTCATGTGAGATGGTCATCTCTACGTAGCCTTAAACAATATAAACAACAACAGAAAAAAGTTGTGAAAATGGAGGAACAATATTTAATCAGACGGGGAGTGGTTTGAAGGGAAAAATAAATGATAATAAGTGATTAACCCGATGTTAAAATTATATTTAAAAAGATGAACAGGAAAAGTAGCAATCAAGGACGACAGTCAACCACAAACACATTCAAATCAAAGAACCACTTTAAAGATGAATACAAATAAGACATCGCAAACACAAAAGGCTTGACAATAGGGCTACCGCCTTGGAACGGTCAATGGCAAAAAAGACCACCGGGCATTTAAACCAGGTTCTAGGGTGTACCAAACCTCACATTTACACTACTGTCCCCATAACACGGAACAAGGTAAATAAAGAAATCCCCGCCATGAACTATTCTCTGACCAACAAGGTAGCATTAATAGGCAATATAAGAAAAACACAAAAATGCTCGTGTATATATAAATACAAAACAAAGCCTCAAAAAAGGTACTCAATGAGTTGGCAGAAGCCAGAGCAACAAGAGAACAAACCATTGAGGGCACGACAAGACAAGATTACAGACAAACATCAAACGTCACCTTCATTTTTGGCGTTAGGTAAACATCATCATAGGATCCATAACCTGTCCGATCATCGCACAATTAAAGAGGAAAGCATAGTGGGTGGTTAACTGTAAATGGTTCAACCACCAAGCATGCAGTGAGTTGCAAAATGATAGGGCCATAACCTATTTTGATAAACCTTTAAACAAGTTAAACAAAGATATTATGAAAGTGATCATGACCAAGGATCTTACGAAGTTTGTAAATCACGTCACCAAAGAAGCGAGGTTGTGATAGTCTTTGTCGCAAAAGAGTTCAGTCTTAAATTACTTTTATATATGGAAAGAAGATCAGGGTTACGATAATACGATTTTGCAAAGGTTCGCAACTCCAGTACAAGCTCCAGAAAAACGAATAAGTTGAGACACATAGACATTTAAGGCAAATAAGAAGTTGCTCGGGGAACATCCCCATCTAAATTGGAATAATTAACCATATCAAAATTAAAAGCATTCCTCTCTTGTCATATATTTTGCTAAATATTTCACCATTTTCAATAGGGAGATGTTAATCGAGAAAAGAAGCGTTAGTATCAGAAATATTAGCTTTGTTCTATTGAAGTTCTTAAGAATATATATAATCAAACATAGTAGAAAAGAAAGGGTTGTTAATGTTCAATATGTCATCCAGATACCGCGAGGTGTAATTAAAGGTTTCGATAACATCTGCCTGGGAATTTGGTGAAAGACTCAACATGAAATATCTTTCATAGAAATGTAAAAACAAGTCTGCGACAAGAGCTGCACAGTTCGTACCCATAGAGAAACAAACAATTTGTCTATAAACGGTAGTTCCATACCTGATGAAAATATTATCTAATAGGAAGATGAGTGCATCACTAACTTCTTGGCAAGTCCACATAATGTAATTGTCCTAACTGCTGATAGTAAGAAACGCTTTAATATTATTACATGCCAAAAATGTAGTTCTTTCTCTAGCGAATGATTTTAGAATAAGAGCAATAACTTGTCTTTGATAAGGTGATGTGGTAAGGTCGTATATAGTGTCGAGATGTCAAGAAGCCATAATTGCTTATAGATGAAACTTGATTTTATCGAGAACGTCTCCTGAATGTTTAATATACCAACATAAATTAATCCCAGTGATATGTTTAGAAACAACATCATACTCATTATATTAAACTGGAGTGTACGAATTAGTGCTACTGAGTTCCAGAGATAAAACATTGACGTAATTTTGACGTCAAACAATAATTACATTATTAGTTGCTTTATCAGCAGGAACTAAAACAAATTTATTATGAAATTGTTGAATTCCCGATTTCAAATCAGGAAAACCTAGGTCTCGGAGGATGTAAGGAGGGGTTAGCATTATAAAAGTTAATACGTGTATCTATAATTTTAAAAATTGACTTTTTCTTGGGTCCGCATATTCAATACGACACCATTTTATACTAAAATCTTCAATGGATTGGGGGATCTGAGTTCGACAGGCATTAAAATTGATAGTTAAAGGTAATCTATACTTAGATTATACAAGGACTGTCACAACCTGACTTCTATGGTGATGTGATTTATAAACTTTGTAAGATTCTTGGTGATAATCACTTTCATACTAGCTTTGTTAAACTTGTTTAAAAGTTTATCAAAAGAGGTTATGACCCTATCATTTTGCAACGTACTGCATGCCTTTTGGTGGACCTTTTTACATTTCGCCACTATGCTTTCCTCTTTAATTGTACGATGACCGGACAGGCTGTGGACCCTATAATGACGTCTACCTAAAGCCCATTGGGACGGTGGCTTTTGATGTTTGTCTATGATCTTCTTGTCGTGCCCTTAATGGTTAATTCTCTTGATGCTCTGGCTTCTGCCAAGTCATTGAGTACCTTCATTGTGGCTTTCTAGGCTATTGTTTTTTGTATTATATTTACACGAGCATATTTGTGTTTTACTTATATTGCTTATTGATGCTGCCTTGTTGGTTAGAGATTAGGTCATGGCGCGGATTTCTTTAGTTACCTTGTCCTGTTTTAATGGGATGACAGTAGGGTAAGTGTGAGCTTTGGTGCACCCTAGAAGCGGTTTAAATTCCAGTGGCCGTTGTTGCCACTGACCGTTCCAAGGCGGTAGCCCTATTGTCAACCCTTTTGTGGTTGTGATATCGTATGCATTTTTTATTACTTTTGCCTTCTCGTTTGTGTATGTTTTTGTGTTTTGTGGTTGACTGTCGTCCTTGAATGCTGCTTCCCCTGTCCGCTATTTTTATCAAACAGATGCCGAATATGATTATTACAATTTCAAAATTACCAGCTGGAGCATAGATACATTTTGATGTGTTACAATCACCTTCTTTAGGAGTGTTATTTACTATATCAAGGTCAGAAACTATTTTGTTGTAGTTGAAAATAATATTTTTAATAGGCTCTTTATACAAATTACAGGACTTTCGGATTTTTTTAAATATTTACGGATAGAATCAACTACATGATTATCTCGAAAAAGATTAGGCTTGTCAATGAAATCAATACCTTTAGTAAGATATAGTATGTTTAGAAAATGCCTGACGTGATCAGACTCCTTGTCAATATGGGGTCGGAGAACATGTTGTGTGTAGCTTTGAATTATGGAAGCGGTGTTATACAAGGGATCTGTATGAATGAAAAAAAATTCTGCTTCCTCGTCGATCAACTAAAGTTAAGAAATGGACAAGGAGGTAAGTCGTGAAAGCATAGAGTGCTATCCAGAATGGTTTACAATAGTATGTAAATCATCGACTGAAATAATTACACGCGATTTATTTTTGATGTTACCATTACACCTACGACCATGATACCTGGATTTACGCTTTCGAATAGAAAATGTAGAAAATATATCAATATTAGGATCTTTTGAAATATTTCCTTGTTGATAAATGTTTTCATTAATGTCGAGTAGATATGGTGTCTGCAAGTGTTCATCCACTTAAGTTCTGCAATATGTCTAGCTGTTATGTTAAAGATTTTAGTAGCATCATTATCATAAATTATATATTCTACCGGTTGAACAGTAACAATTGGTGCACCCTAGAACCTGGTTTAAACCCCAGCAGCCTTTTTTGCCATTGACCGCTCCAAGGCGGTAGCACTATTGTCAATCAGTTTGTGTTTGTGATGTCTTACTTTTATTCATCTTAAAATTTGTTCTTTGTTTCTGTGTGTGTTTGTGGTTGACTCTCGTCCTTGAATGCTGCTTATTCTGTTCGATATATATTGATATGTACTAAAAGTATGACCTGACTGACGAAAGTGGTGGTACAAGTATTGTTGTTTTAGGATTACCTGCATTATATTTTAAGTTGAAGGAAAGTCTTTCTAGTGTCATATGTCTTATAAGTGCCTAATTAATAATATAAAGACATGTTCACATATGTGTGTGGGGATTTCAGAGACTTATAGAAACGGGAACGTTTTGTAATAATGTCTCGTTTTTTAAACTGTTTTCAAATTAATTCCTTTCGATTTAAGAAATTTCATATCTAATGCGATATTCAGTAATTAGTAATGCCATGTCACCGTGAAAGGATAAGCACGTATCATATCACGCAGATAACAAAGCTAAGCGCTGCTGCAATGTAATCAGATCCAATAATGTACCAATAATGCTAGGATGGATCACCACAGGTTTTAACAGCGAGCAGTTGCCAGAATGTATACCCTGTTTTGCACCGTTAACAGTCAAACATATCTTCTTGGAATGTGTAGACTTTGATCCTATGCGACAACGATACCACACAGATAATACGTTGAAAGAGTTATTTGATACTATAGATTTTAGACTTGTTTTAGATTTCCTTAAAGAAATCAGACTTTATAAATCAATATAATATTTTCCTATATATATTAACTTGTTTACAAGCCCGTTGAAGGGCATTTGTTGATTTACATAATTTATATACATAGTTTATATTGCTACCATGTCATCCCTTATTTGTAGATAGTTTTATCTTTATACGTTTATATTATTTTTAATTACTACTTCATTATGTCATGATTCAGCGTTTTTTGCGCACAATATGACCTATTTATGTGTCGACGTGCCATAAAACACCATTCATTCATTCTTTTTTAATAGTGAGTATAGTTAGTAGCACTTGTTTTTGCAAATTGCTGTTTACATTTCAGACCAATTTTAAATAGAAACGTATGAACAAAATGTAACGCAGATGTTCAAATCAAACAGGTTTCCAAATCCTTGAAGTAATTTAAAAGGTGTATTTCTCACTAACCAGGCAGCACGTATTTACCGGCTACACTGGGATACGATTGTATGGGTGCGTGTCTGCATCTGCAGTAACACCAATCCCATTAAAATTAGATCTTTCTTCCGTTTCCCTACATTAAGCTTAATGTAGGAAACGGAATGAAGATAATAAAGATCTGATTTTAATGAGATTACAGTAACACGGAGTGTATGCCTGGGCAGTACACTGTGAACGTTTCGATTGTTCAAGAGATTTGATATCAGCGACGAATTTCTCCTTAAATTAAACAACAATACAACTGAACACGTTGGACTTTTTAAAAGTTGCAATTTTAAAATAGTTTGAGATACTACGTTTTTGGATTTGTATAGAGGGCTATTAACATCACAAATAATTAAAAGTATGTTTTATACTTTGTATTGTATAAAACTGCTTCCATAATTCGAAGCTATACGCAGCATATTCTCCAACCCCCTATTGACATAGAGTCTTATCACGTCAGACATTTTCAAAAAAAAACAGCAGCTTGTTTTGTCACTGACCGTTCCAAGGCGGTAGCCCTATTATCAAAAGGTAAGTGTGACGTTTTGGTTCACCCTAAAACCGGGTTTAAACGTTAACCCCAGCGGCCTTTTTTAACACTGACCGTTCCAAGGCGGTAGCCCTATTGTCAACCATGTTTGTGTTTGTGACTTCATATGCCTTTATTCCTTGTTAACTTTGCCATTCATGTTTGTCGTTTTTCGTGTTTTTGTGTTTACTGTGTTCTGTGAAAGCTGCATTTACTGTTCGACTATTATACTTATCTTTGTCTTAACAAGGGCATTGATTTTATTGATATACCTAGTATTTTTCGAGATAATCGTGTTTTTGATTCTATTCCTAAATATTTAAAAAAATCCTATAATTTGTAAAAAGTACAAAAAACAAAGTTGATTGTCAACTACAACAAAAAAGTTCATGACCTTGATATGATAAATAACATTTCTAAGTAATGCGAGAGTAGAACATCTAAATTTTGCTATGCTACGGCCAATCATGTAATTACTGGTAACTTTTATATTATAGATAAACGTATTTGGCATTTGTTTTCCAAAGGTCTGAATTATAAATTGCCTTCTGTGATTGCTTTTAATGCATGTCATGGTCAGATCGCCCATCCATTGAGGATTTGAGTATTACATGTTGTCCTAGGAAACATGCTGACTCTAATTCCCTTTCTACTTTGAAAAATACTATTTTTAACATCATAAATACCCGTTTTAACTTCTATACGGCTAACCCCTCCCTACTTCCCTCTAGACCTAGGTTTTCATTTCGTAATTTAAAGTCGGGAACCCAGAAATTTCATAATAAATGTATTCGTTTTAGTCCCTGCTAATAAAGCAGCTAATACTATAATTATTGTTAGACGCTTCTATTACGTCAATGTTTTATCTCAGGAACTCGGAAGTACTAATTGTATACTCCAGTGCAATATGTGGAAGATAATGTTGTTCCGACCCATGTCACTCAGTGCAAGATTTTCAAGACAGGAATAGACTAAAAAAACAGATTTCGAACGATGTACTATCCCAAATTACACAAACAACATTATAAAGCCCGTTTTATTACCAATTCTAGTTCTTGCACCACTACAAATATCTCCAAACTTTTAACATGCCGTTAAAGATCACGTTTAACAATATTGCGCTAAAGCTTATGAAAATACTGGGATTCATTTATTTTGGAATATTAACAATTCAGGCGAATTAAGCTGGTGCTAGGAGGCGTGAGAGGTGTTGCATCTTATAATTACCTCTCATGAACAGACTCAATAAAACCGAGTCTGCTACTTTTCTCTCTTGTTTGTGTTTGTTGCTTCTAAGGGATCACCTTTTCAGCAATTATTGATACAATTTGCAATAAACGTCAAGCATAAGTACTATAAGTACTTACGATTTTTTCTAAATTATATGTAACTTTACCACACAACCTTATCCATGTTATCAAAGACAAGCTTATTGCTCACATTCAACACAAAGGTTAGGGAAAATATTACATCTTTGGCCTGTAACAATATTAAAGCGTTTTTTACTAACAGAAGTTTGGACAATTACACAATGTGGACTTGGTAATGATCACTTTCATACTATATTTGTTAAACTTGTTGAAGGTTTATCAAAAGAGGTCATGACCCTAACATTTTGCAACGCAATAATAGCTTGGTGGATGACCCATTTACAGTTCGTCACTCTGCTTTCCTCTTTAATTGTGCGATGACCTGACAGGCTGTCAGAAACTAGACGTTCAACGTTTGTCTGCAATCGTGGCTTGTTGTGACCTCAGTGGTTTATTCTCCTGTTGCTCTGGTTTCTACCAAGTCATTGATGACCTTCTTTGTGGTTTTCTATGCTATTGCTTTTCATATTTATATACATTGTACACGAGCATATTTGTTTTACTTATATAGCCTATTAATGCTGCCTTGTTGCTTAGAAAATAGTTCATGGCGGGGATTTCTTTATTGTTTCGTTCTAATGGGATGACAGTAGGGTAAGAGTGAGGTTTCGTGTACCCTAGAACCCGGTTTAAACCCCCAGCGGACATTTTGCGCCATCGGCCGTTCCAAGGCGGTAGCCCTAGTGTCAACCCTTGTGCGTTTGTGATGTCATATCTTGCATTTTATTAATCTTTATATATAGTTCTTCTTTGTTTCTTTGTGTGTTTGTGGTTTCTTGTTCTTTTTTTATATATAATTTTACATGTATTACTTCAGGGTCCTTTGGGATTATCTAGCCTACCTAGTGCGGCTTCAAAATATCCTAATATTGACATTTCTGCTATATTTTCTCTCTTGGTCACATGGTCGTAGGCGTAATGGTAACATCAAACGTAAATCGCGTGTAATTATTTCAGTCTCTGATTTGCATACTATTTTTAAACAGTGTGGAAAGCACTCTATGCTTTTACGACTTACCGCTTTGTCAATTTCTTCACTTAAGTTGATCGACGAGGAAGCAAATAAATTTTTCATTCGTACAGATCACTTGTATAATACTGCTTCAATAATTCAAAGCTACACACAACCTGTTCATCGACCCATACTGAAAAGGTGTCTGATCACGTCATGCACTTTCTAAAAATACTATATCTTAATAAAGGTATTGATTTCATTGACATGCCTAGTATTTTTCGAGATAATCACATGGTTGATTCTATCCCTAAATATTTAAAAAATTCTAAAAGTCCTGCAATTTGTTATAAATATAAAAAAAATATATTAGAAATATTACTTTCAATTACAAAAAAATAATTTCTGACCTTGATATAGTAAATAACACTCCTGAGGAATGTGAATGAAATACATCAGTGCTATGCTTCAGCAGGTCGTGTCATCACTGGTATTTTTTATATTGTTGATAAACGTATTCGGCATCTGTTTTCAAAAGGTCCTAATTATAGATTACCGTCAACTATCGATTTTAATGCCTGTCGTGAGGATTTCGGTATAAAATAGTGTCGTAGAGAACATGCGACCTAAACTCTCTTTCTGCTTGGTAAAGTCAATTTTTAAAATTATACATACACGTATTAACTTTTATAATGATAACCCCTCGTTACTTCTTCCGGGACCGAGGTTTTCCTTTCGTAATTTAAAATTGGGAATTCAAGAATTTCATAATAAATGTGGTTTAGTTACTGCTGATAAAGTAGATGATAATTAGTTTGCTATTTATTATAAATTAGTTTGACGCCTACATTACGTCAATGTTTTATCTCTGGAACTCGGTAGCACGAATTCGTATACACCAGTTCAATCTACTGAGGATGATGTTGTTTCCACACATATCACTCGGTGCATGTTTCATGGTTGGGGTAGACGAAAAGCAGAACAAACTGCCAACTATATACTGAACTCCTAAATTACATATTAAATATTCGTATAAAACCCGCTTTATTTCGAATTCTAGCGCCTGCACCACCACAAACATCTCCAAACTTTTAACTATTTGTCTCAATGCCGTTAAAGATCACGTTAAACAATATTGTGCTAAAACTTATGAAAACTTTGGGAGTTATTTATTTTGGTCAATTAAAAAATCAGGAGCTGTTCTTGATAAAATTTGCAACAAACGTCAAGCATCATCGATAAGCACTTATGACTTCTCTACACTATATACAACCTTACCACATCACCTTATCAAATACAAGCTTGTTGCTCTTATTCAAAGAAACATTCGCTAGGGAATATACTACACGTTTGGCCTGTAATAATATTAAAGCGTTCTTTACTAACGGCAGTTTAGACAATTTGCCAAGAAGTTTCGGGTGCACTCACCTTCCTATTAGATAATATTTTCGTCAGGTATGGAACGACTGTTTATATACTGAAAAGAAAAAGAAACGCAGGGTGCGTATTTCCGCTATATATTGTATGTGTAATATGCTACTGCTAATCGAATGGTACAGGGCGACATTAGGCCTGTCCTTTTAGAAAGAAGGTTTAAACAGCACTGAACACACCAATGGTTACCCCTTTAAAGTTTCATTATCGTCAGCATGGTCAGAATGCGCATTTGGCTCAAGCAGGTGAGCAAACTTAGGCTTTAAATGTTGCAATCACTTAACATTAAATACAGTACTGAACTGGCTCAAATTTACAAAGAGGAACTTCAGCATTTATTAATTTCTTGTTACAACGTGTACTGTGATTAAAACGTCTACAACATCGCAGTTGTGTCCTTTCTCTAACTAACTGCACTTTCTTTTTACAAAACATCTTGGGATTTCCTTGGAATATATATGGAATTAAGTGTGCAGTATATGCAATATATAGCGGAAATACGCACCCTGCGTTTCTTTTTCCTTTCAGTATAGATACATTGTTGGTATCCATATGGAACGAACTGTGACCCCTTGTCGCAGATTTGTTTTTATATTAAGAGAATGCATGCTGAGTCGTTCAGCAGATACCCAGGCAGATGTTATTGAAGCCTGTAATAACACCCTCGGTATCTGGATGACATATTGAACATTGACAACCCTTTCCTTTCTACTATGGTTAATAATATATTCCCTAAAGTGATTCAACTGAACAAAGCTAATATTTCTGATACTAACGCTTCTTTTCTCGATTTACATCTTCATTGAAAATAGTGAAATAAATAGCAAAATATATGACAAGAGAGATAGTTTGAATTTTAATACTGTTAATTATCCCCATTTAGATGGGGATGTCCTCAGAGCAACTTCTTATGGGCATATGCGTCTCAACTTATTCATTTACCTAGAGCTTGTACTCGAGTTGGGGTCTTTAATATTCTAATATTTGTATAACTAAAAAGTTACTCCATCAGTGCTACCGTTTACATAAACTTAGTATAACCTTTGCAAAATGTTATTATTGTAACCCAGATCTTCTTTCCAAATATGAAAGTAATTTAAGAACTCTTCTGCGACAAGAACTATCACAACCTGACTGCTATGTTGACGTGATTTACAAACTCCGTAAGATCCTTGGTCATGATCACTTTCATAATATCTTTGTTAAATTTGTTAGAAGTTTTATCAAAAGAGATTATGACGCTATCATATTGCAACGTACTGTATGTTTGGTGGTGGACCCATTTATAGTTCTCTACTGTGCCTTCCTCTTTAATTGTGCGATGAGCGGACAGGCTGTGGAACCTATGATAACGTCTACCTAAAGCCCAAAAGGATGCCGAGGTTTGATGTTTGTCTGCAATCTTGACTTGTCGTGCCCCCAATGGTGTATTCTCTTGTTTCTCTGGCTTCTGCCAAGTCATGGAGTACATTCTTTGTGGCTTTCTAGGCTATTTGTGTGTTACTTATAATGCCTATTAACATGATTAATGCTGCCTTGCTGGTTAGAGAATAGTTCATGGCGGGTATTCCTTTATTTACACTGTCCCATTTTATTGGGATAAAGTAGTGTAAGTGTGAGGTTTGGTGCATCATAGAACCTGGTTTAAACACCCAGCGGCCCTTTTTGTCACTGACCGTTCCAAGGCGGTAGCCCTGTTGTTAACACTTTATGTTTGTGATGTCTTATTTGGCCTTTTATTCACCTTTAAATTTGTTCTTTGTTTCTGTGTGTGTTTGTGGTTGACTGTCGTCTTTTAAATTTTACTTTTCCTGTTCGATTTTTATATCTTTATTTATTGTAGTTTGTTGCCTCCGAGTTGTCCTAGATGCAATATGTGTTGGTATTCACACCAGCGTTTTTCGTAGTATTGTGTGGCGTCTGTAAAACGTTGTGCCGAATACGAAACAGTATTGTTAATGTTATATTGGTCCGCTGGGAGTTCGCGTCCAGTCGTTGTGATTTTCAAGTAAAATACCTCCTAATCCGGTGCTAAAGAGGTTCGTACATTCTATTATGTGTGAATCATCGACTCTCTTAAACCCATCAGTTTTCGTTTTTATCTTTCCTGTTTATTTATTTTTTTAATGAATCCTCTTTCCAGTATATTTTGACGTTAAGACTAGCATTCGTTTAATTATGTGTGGAAACTGTTAAAAGTCTAGCCGTGTGTGTGTGTTTACAGCTTGAAAATGATACACCTTTCAACATTTCATTACGAAAGAAGACTTCTTAAACTGGTGTTAGTTGCATCATATATTTTATATAATACATTATTTATCAGTAACATACTCAAAACAACCGAGTCTGCTACTTTCCACTGATGTCTGTTCAGTGATTCTGCATGTTGTTGTTGTTTTTATTTTGTTATACTAGTTAATAACATTCACACTGAAAAGTATGAAAGGAGAAATTTGGAAATCGTCGAACAATATATTGCAGTATCTGTTTGATTGATTGCTAGCGTTCACGCTCTCTAGCCCCGGGTTGAGCAGAACTTAACATTTCAAATAGTATATACATCTGAGCCATTCCGAAGATGGCATGCAATATAACGGTGAACATGAAACCTTCAATTCGGTATTTTAACACCATTCCATGGCCATCGGTATATGGTCCAAGTTTCTACCAAACGCGTTGCCCTAAACGAGAAAACAATGGACCAAATAAACAAAATGGTATTTAGCTGGGAGAAATGGTTATGAATCCTGCGCATCACAGGTAACAGTCAAACGACTAAATTAAAAAGCGGGCAGCATATCCTAAAAGTCATGAAACAATAATCAGAACCTTTAAAAGAGCTGGTAGTGGCAACATCTATTCGAAAATCAAGTAAGAAACCAAAAGTATTTGAGAATGTACCACCAATATCCGTAAATATCGGCCTCAGCGATCTTCAAAGATCGGAATGAATAACTTTATTTAGTGCATCGTGACGGCAGTACAATTTTCCCAAGTGCTAAGAATCAGAACTGTTATTATTTCCTTTCCCTTTGGGATCATTGAGCCCACTCAGTGTGTCTTCAAAGTAGAAAACCTTTCAAGCCGGTGCAAGGGAGCATGCGATGTGTTGCATAATGCACTGACTCTGGCGCGCTACTGAGTTCTTAGGTTTACTATTCGTGTGTTCTATGTTTGCCTCTGCTTTTTCAGTGTCAGTGTACTGTAAATAATGTGTTAACAATAATCCATAAGCATAATAAATTATAGTGACATAGGTATGTCATAGGCAATATGTCACAGGGCACTAGCAATAATTATACTATCACAATGAAGGTGTTTCAAAGCACATCACTTATTGCTAGTGCGGAGATGGACACAACACAGATGCATGAACGAGGGGGTAACAGAGCAGCGTCTTCTGAAGCTATAATATAGACACACGTATTGTATATTAGGCAGAAAAAAAGAAATATAAAAAGATCGGACAGGGAAAGAAGCATTCAAGGAGGACAGTCAACCACAAAACACAGAAACAAACACGCAAACAGACAAACAAGAAGGCAAAAGAAATAATAAATGCAAACGACATCACAAACACAAAAGGGTTGACAATAGGGCTACCGCCTTGGAACGGTCAGTGGCAAAGTAGGCCACTGGGGGTTTAAATCGGTTCTAGGGTACACCACACCTCACACTTACCCTACTGTCATCCCATTAAAACAGGACAGTGTAAATAAAGAAATTCCGCAGAAAAGCGCATTTCTGCATGATACCATTACGTATTTCGCTATATCTATATATAGCCATCAGAGTATGTCGTAATAATGATATTTAGTTACACATCTAACATAATCATTTGTCAGCTTGCAATAAATATACAATTGCAATACCGTCATGTTCATGAATCAATTATTAATTTAACAATACTACTGAGATAGAAAACAATACTCACTACGTGGTCTCGCCTAAATTACATTAAGCGATGGGAATGCTTAATTAGCAGGATTTTATAATAGATATTTCGACAATAAAAGTAAGTTTAAAAGTCGAACAGGAATTGCAGCTTTCATAGAACAGAGTAAACTCAAAAACACGCAAGAAGACAAACAAGTATGGCAATAGTAATAATAGAGGCATATGACGTCACAAAAACTGAAAAGGTTGACAGTAGGGCTATCGCCTTGGAACGGTCAGTGGCAAAAACGCCGCTAAGCACGTTTAAATCATTGTTTGCTGATACAATCTGGTAAATTGTTTAAAATTACCTATTAAATGTTATAATTTACAATATGCAAATATTTTAAGCTGAAACTAAGGTTTTATTTCATACCCCATCGAAACAGTTTTCACTTCTTGGATAACGGGTTGGATGGGGTATGCAAGTTAATACTCGGACCACGTAAAAGTAATGAAACGCGTATCTGTGGTGGCTTGTCAATGTATATTATATCGTTGTTATCCCTTTTACACGTGTTCAATATTCTTCAACGTTATAGGATATTTTAATAGTCAGTCACAGATCCAAGACAATCTATATACCAGGTCAGAGGCAGCGTGAAAATAATAACTTATGCAGATGAGAATAATAAAAACGTGTTCACGCAACTCTCCAATCGTGCTGTTGTGGATCATCGATGAATTACACATATTTTGAAGCCTGCAGACACGTTTTCGCACTAGATAGTCTACAAGATAAACTGATCAATTTATTTAACTCTGGTCGGACAGTTGTATGGCAAGCCTATAACAGAAATTTGCTTGTAGTGAAAAATATCATGTATTATACATATAGGGTAACCCACTTAGATTTATCATAATTAGTGTCCCTAGTATTATTGAATTGTTGTTGACGCTCTACAACGTATTACACATGGTATACAGCTCATTTCCTTTAGAATTGAAGATGATACGTAGAAAAGTTATCAAAAAAAAACAACAACATCAATTACCAACATCACTGAGAAAGAACACAGGTGGGTACAACGAACGTGCGTTTTAATTAATGAATGCGTCTGAGGCTATCGCGCTGATAGCTTTCACTTTTAAATTAAGTATGATCCCCATGGACAAGAAAACACTAATTTGTCGATGCATGCTTGTACATGTAGGGGGTTGTTTCTGAACATAACCAGATGTCTCCCACCCACGACTCCTCATTAAATGTGTTACACAGTAACCTTCATGAAGGGTATAGTTTGACTGATAAAATAAGTGGATTTTGAATTTGTAATTGGAGTTGAATAATAATGTTGAAGATCAGGTACAATATGTTATGGATTCATACAAGCTCTTAAGTAAGTAAAGAAACGGCCTTAACTCTGACTATCATGGTCAGATGCAAAACAAGTATGAAAAGAGAACTAAACGTTAAAGGGAATAGTATTTATATGCTAATGTGTTTGTTGTTGACGTAATCATGGACGCATGGATTGATGGAGTACGTGTACGGTATCCCACACTCACCTCACCTCTTGGAAGACAGAGAGGAGGACTGTATCTTGATAATAATAGTCTTTGAAACATTTATTATTTATACTTGAACCATATCCCTGGTGTACATGCAATACTTAAAGTATCAAAAATTCAATTACAGACGAAAATGAAAACCTAAATATAATCGATATATACGAGTATTGTTTGTAATCACTAAACGACAATTGAAATTCAAATAAAGATTAACAAATACATATGTTATAATGTTCCTTTGTATTTTACTAACGTGTGTTGATGTCAAGGTAAAAAACGATCAGATCACAACATATTTAATTGAGAGTACAAAACACAAACAAAACACTCATTACAATGTAATTGAACACCCGTGTGCTCTCGGGAAGGAATATACGTCCTCGACATATCCTGGCAAAGGGGTAAACTCTCCACCAAATGCTTGTTTATTATCGTTTGCTATTCATTAATTTAAATGGTGTTCCTCAATCACCATCAGTGTCAATTTTACACGAGCATCTTTGTGTTTTACTTATATTGCCTATTAAAGATGAATGGTCACCAGTATTATTATCAATTAACACATTTAATTCTTAAAAGTAATATGAACATTTCTTGACAGGCCCGGAGAGAAACATATATTTCAAACCTCTACTAAGTTTATGTAAAATAAGTTTTATTTGCATGACGTCGATACTACTTTTACCACTGCGTATCTGTACGGGAAAATGAGATAAATCTGAATTGTATAGCTGCAAAACTATTGCCAGTTAATTGATACATTTACCTGTGGATTAATTTACCCGTTCAAAGTTTTTTAGGTCAGTAAATAAAATCGTATTCTTGCTTTTCACAGATATTGCAATGTGTGAATTGTAAATATGTATTGTTGTGTATTGATTTCGATTTAAATAAACATAAACATGTTCATGTAACAAAACATGGCTGGAGAACTTTAATGCTGATTTGTTGGTTAGAGAATAGTTCAAGGCGGGGATTTTTTATTTACCATGTCCCGTTTTATTGGAATGACAGTAGGGTAAGTGTGAGGTTCGGTGTTCCCTAGGACCTGGTTTAAACCCCAGCGACCTTTTTTGCCACTGACCGCTCTAAGGCGGTAGCCCTATTATCAACCTTTTTTTGTTTGTGACGTCATATGCCTTTATTCTTTATTAACATTGCCATACATGTGTGACGCTCCACGATTTCACTTAATTGTTGTTAGGAGATAATTTGGGTATTTCCTTATACTTCCACTCATAACCAGTCCGATAGACTAATTTATTTTAACACAGTCTACTGCTTTGTAATTATCATCACTTCCGGTGACAGTTTTCTGAGGTAAGGACACATGAAATATCTCTCTCCAAAATTCTTTGCCATCTGCTTTATTTCTAACACTAAACCTTTCGAAAACTTTATAAATTGAAAGACCACATCTCTATTGTGATACCTAGTTCATTATTTAGGCCGTATTTAATTTATTTGGTTGTATTTTTCACTTCTAAACTATCCTGTCGGCCTGTATTTTCGAGAAAACTAACGTGAGGTATGACTGCCATTTTATCGATATTTTAGTATAAACATGAGCATGTATGTATGAAACTAAATTATAGAATAATGCATACGGATAATTAATGAAATGTTTTGTATTCGAACTAAAATGACATTGCATATATGGCCGATCATAGAATGTTACATGCAGTGATGTGTAGCGAGTTTGAGACACCATATATCTACAGCACTTTGAAGCCATGACCCTGCATTAATTGTAAGACATGCGTATTCATATCGCACTGATATCGTTTATGAAATAAGTTTCTGTTGGAAATATTCGAATGTATGTAACTCATGAACTCTACTATAAAATATGTTAAAACATCACCTTCCGAGGTTACCTTTATTTCATCATGGACTTCGACATGTATAGTATCTATTTTCTACCTTGATTCAGAGTGCTGAGTTTTATATTGCGATAGTGTAGACTAGCAAAAATGTGTTGTTATTTCACGATAAGTCATAATCATTGGCACGCTGTCGTAAATTTGCCTATTTGGGGCGAATAGTTAGACGAATGCATGATTCCCTGATATTATCTGATGTATGGATGTGGACCACCAAGGTGGTATTAAATTATGTCGAGGGTTTAATAATTTGTTCAACTGGAACGGATAACTGAAACGCTTGCATAGACTTATGCCATAAGCTGGGGTCACATTGTAGTTTTGTATATATGTATGTACTTTTGTTTATTGCTAGTTTTCGATGTGTATGAACAGATTGGGTAGAAAAGTGTATCTATTATATATTGTGGATGTCTTACTCAAAAGTGAATAGGTCTAATGACTCTATATTTCATTAATCTAAAATATAGTTGCTCATAGCATTTTGTAACGATCTTCTTAATTATAGCTAAGTCCCATGGGGAATCTGAATTTAATACGTGTAGGTCATAACTTATATATATTGAAACTTATTAATCATAATGATTGTTTATCAAATAAATAACTGGTTATTTTGGATACTTCTGTTTTGGTGTTCCCTAAAGTCCAATATATGTGTTGAGTTTGAGATGTATTTAAATCTAAAAGACGTGTACATTACTGACACGCCGAACCCATTTAGGAGAGTATGGTGGTTTCAGGATGGTAGTTGTTGACTTGTCAATCGCGGCCATTCTGAAATGCCATAACTTATGTCGACGACTTAAAATGAACCGAGATGAGCCAGGGCGGAGTTCTCAGGACCTAGTTTATTTAAACTAGTGTTCCTAGAATGTCCTTATATTATGAGTCTACATGAAACTTAAAAACAACAATCGAAACCAGCAAACGATAGGGTCGGTCGTTAACACATGTTATTCATTTTGCGTGTTTTTGTTTACAGTGTTCTGTCGAAAGCTGCTTTTCCTGTTTTAACATTTATACTTATGGTTAGGTGCAGAATTAGGCTGTGGCAGATCACTGTGATCGTGGCCGAAGAGAAGAACAGATGGTCTACAACAGATTACCACTTGATTGGTGACAGAAAGCAGTCATCTTGGCTCCAGTGGAAATGTAGTTCATCATAATGTTCCGCAGATCCGCTTGTGGTAAGCCTATATGGACTATACCTGCATGTATGCATGTTCCGTATTCCAATGCTAATATAGACCGGGCCTATGAACATGTTCATTCCAGGTGGCACCATATGATATGATATGTCTGTTTGCGCGTCATGTAGCACATTCCTGCTATATTCAACCTACAACTACTTAAGTGAATAAACAAATCCATATGACAAAAGTAATTAACTTTTATGCAAATAGTCACGATATATGATCATTATCGCATGCCTGAGAGTACTTTCTATTGTCCAAACTCGTATCATATATTCAATACAGGAAAACG